>CAHIKZ030000104.1:112500-220000 GCA_903632075.3 Acanthosepion pharaonis | reverse complement strand
TTACAATTTATGATTTTTACTTATTGAATACAGTAATAAAAATTGCATATTTTGCTTGTGGTGATTCATTAGTAGAATTCTGATTTGAATATATTTTCCACTCGTTGTTTCTAATACAAAAATATTAACTTTATTTGGGTTTATTAATTATGATCTAACAAATCTTATTCATTTAGTAGCCTTTCTGTAATAATAATCTTTTTACAATTTATGATTTTTAATTATTGAATACAGTAAAAAATTGGACACCATGTGTATTTAAAGTAGTTTCCCGTTCTGGTTATTATTTTAGTTAGGACTTGTGTATGTTTAGATTTCATTATCTTTCCCTAAAGATAAAGAATTTATCCGATGTTTGTATTCGTACAATCAGTAGAGATCATTAGATTATTGTTTAAGGTTGACGGACACGCATGTCTTAATTAGTTTTTATTTTTTACGAATTGGTCAAACCCAAACTCAAACAAAAACATTGTTTTCAATAGTTATGAGTCTCCCAATTGAATAGAATTTTATTATAAATGATTGTCTTGTAAATAGAATTTTTAAAGCATTCTGAATGTTAAAAATAAAGAAAAAAGTGTTCAAGAGAATAAGAAACACTACCTGCCAGAAAAAAGTGAAGTTTTGTTGAAATCGGTTGAAATGTAGGAAATCCGATCCCATATATAAACGAACACACGCGCACACACACACACACACACACACACACACACACACACACACACACACACACACACACACACACACACACACAACCTGGGTTTTATAAGTATAACTCGATATGAGTTGTCCCCCTTTCATTCTGGTGACAGTGAAGTTTTGTTTTATCGGCTGAAAAATATAGGAAATCCGATGTGAGTTGTCCCCCTTCCATTTTCACGATGTCTCTTAATCGTGTTTTATATTTTATATTTTCCCCATTTTTGGCGCTGTTAGAACCACCACAAGGTAATTTTATGTAGTCCTGTGAAGTTTTGTTGAAATCGGTTGAAAAATGTAGGAAATCCGATCTAATATATAAACGTTACAGACACACACACACACACACACACACACACACACACAATCTGCGTTTTATAATAAGTAAGATTCTGCTCAATGGATTACTGTAAACCATATAAACGTTTACTGCCCAACACAACAACACTCAATTGATTCTTTTGTTGAAACTTCGGAAGAAATGAGTAAATATTGCAATAACGTCAAGCATGAATTCGTTGCATGACAACGTGTGCCTTTCTGTTAACAATTCTATGCAGTGAACATGGAGTTGCTATAGACAGTTTTTTCATAGAGTTTATCCCATAATTGTCACTTTTAAATTATTACTTCTTACTTTCAAGATGCGGTCACTGTTTCCCGTCATTCAAATTTCGGATCATTTTCCCTCGTGATGGAATACAGGATTTAACTGAATTAATGCATTAGATTTAAGAAATTCGGCAAAAAATATTGTTCCCTGAATAATAGTGAATTTAGATGAATAAAAAGATGTTGTCAAAAGTTCCGGATAATGTTTGCTTAAAACTTATATCATGATATTTCACTATTGCTTAATGAAATATATATGCTTTTTGATTAAAAGCGTTTAAATTTAAAACGTAATATATTTTGATTCTCCCATTCTAATTATAACACCAAAAAGAATATATTAAAATACTGTTTAATGGAGATATTTGAAAAAAAAATTGGTAAGAATCCACTAAATATTAAATTTAAAAGGAAACCACTTTTGAAAATAAAATGAGGAAAAAATTCATTAGTTTAATTTTGTTACAATATCATTTCATTTAAATAACGATTGTTTTCTATAATGCAATCTTCCAATAATGAAACATTTTATGACACGTATTGCACAATAATGAACAAAATCTGAGAATGTTATATTTGACAATAACAAGTCCTCATCGTTAATATGAACAGCATTAGTGACTTCAGTGAAAATTATAAAAAATTTTCTTTAAAACGAAAAGGTCAGATATTACTTCGACATATTTTTCTATGTATTTTTGTATATATAAATAGAAAATAATATTTCTCTCTGAATTTCTGTCATGAGGAGTTATTATACGCACTTTGTACATTTGGACTGTTGTCCTTGTCTTTGTTGTTGTTATTACAAATGCCTTCACGAAGGAAACAAGTAATGTCTGCCGCCATAGATTCAATAAAGGGTTCAGTTCAGAATTCCCTGTAGGTTACCCAGATCGATATACACCTGATGAGGGCCGGAGGACACAACGACCGAAAAGTTGTGATAACAACAATAAAGATGAGGACGATAGTCCAAATATATTTAGTATAAATAAGAATTGTAAATATAGCAAATGTAAAATTTCCATTAATAAATACCTCAAGACAAGTTTTAAATGATCAACGTTTGAAATCTTATTCTATGTATGAAATCAGATCTTTTCAAACGCCTTGTCACAGATCGTTGGACATTGTACACTTCGAAGAAAGGACGACGTTTAAATTAGTCTCGACAAAATCACAATCAAAATCAGATACAACCTTAATTAGTTTTGGGTTTTAAAAATGCATATTATGAATATTTTCAAGTTGCTGTCTCATATTGGAGGTTACAATGGAAAGTGTTTCTGCTGCCACTATCAAAATTAAATACTTGTAAAATCAATAAAACATGATACCCGTTTGTTCTGTTCTTTTAGTCTCTGCGATATTTTTAATTAAATGCTACAACCAGGATCGAAATTGAGTCTTATTTGCTCCCAAAAAATATATGCGTTCAGGAATCTATTGTAGCTTCGATTATAACATAGAAACTATTGTAGCTTCCATTATAACTTAACTATTATAGCTACAATTATAAAATAGAGACTATTGTAGCTTCGATTATAAAATAGAAATTATTGTAGCTTCCATTATAAAATAGAAACTATTGTAGCTTTGATCATAAAATAAAAACTATTGTAGCTTTGATTATAAAATAGAAATTATTGTAGTTTTGATTATAAAATGGAAACTATTGTAGCTTCGATTATAAAATAGAAACTATTGTAGCTTCGATTATAAAATCGAAACTATTGTAGCTACGATTATAAAATAGAAACTATTGTAGCTTCGATTATAAAATAGAAATTATGGTAGCTACGATTATAAAATAGAAACTATTGTAGCTTCAATTATAGAATATAAACTATTGCAGCTTTGATTATAAAATAGAAACTACTGCAGCTTCGATTATAAAATAGACACTATTGTAGCTTCGATTATAAAATAGACACTATTGTAGCTTCGATTATAAAATAGAAACTATTGTAGCTTCGATTATAACATAGATCAGTTCTACTCCAGAATGCGTGTCCAGACTTACTGTTTGCAGTTATATGAAACGAAATAATTTTGAAATCACGTTTATATGTTATTAACATACATTAGAAAGCAATTTCATTTTTCGACAAATTATGAAAAAGACTTTTCAGATATATTTTTTCTGTATTTGCTTCCTAAACTTTCATATAATCTAATTTGATAATATATTATTGTGTTTGAAAACTAATTTTGTTTTATCAGAAACTTTGTAAAACAACTGTAAGTTAAATTAATTTAAATATTATTTATCCCAAATGTAATCATCTTCATTTTTAACGTCTTCGCCACCCACTCATTGGAAAGGTAAATTAAAGAAGTTTCGCCCCCCGACGCAAAACGGTTTTAAACTTCACTGGTTCTGAAGATGCAGTCATTTATAAATTCCTTTTGTGACTGAAACAAATGAACATATTTACGGGCTAAAATCTGTTGAATTCGTCTGATGTGAAAGTAGCTCACATCGATTTTACCATTTTGTAGTTACGTTTTGCTGAGTGCATATTTTCATTGTCATGCTGAAGATTCACACATTTTCTGTTTAACAAAAAAGACAATATAAATATAATATTTATTTACATAATCAAGATGCTGGAAATAAACATCTACAGTGATAATTTTTCTCTGTTCCGTAAGATTGTAATGGATGACATCTTTCATATTCTTACAGACATAAAATAGAAATTTTTGTAGCTGAATTCCTGTTTTTTGTGTCAACACTATTTTCCCTGCTTTCTCCATTGATATTAATATACAAAGTTCATTTTTCATAATCTTTAACGCTATGCTGCAAAAATGAATGGTTGGTTGGTATTCCTGGTGAAAATGCTGTTGCAGATAATGTAACATTGCGTTTGGGACTGAAGTGAAAGCTTCTGAGGCACCCAAGTTTTCTTTTTTCAAGTTCTTTTCATATTAAACTGTGAATTGCATTTAAATGAAACACTGTCGGGGAAAAGAAATGTTAACCTATTGGATTGACAGAAGAATTTGTCCATTTTCCAAATGTTGTTTGAATTAGCACAAACAATATTTTTACTTATACTCTGTCACAAGTAATTACGTAAATCATACAAACGTCAATAATTCGAATTTGGTTTGAAAAATAATTGTCAAATGCTCAACAATCAAATTAAATTTAAAAAGATAAACATGAGTTAAAAATTTTAGGTAGAATCATTGGAGTTATTGAAGTTATTTCATGTATTCTAAATAAATTGACGTGTGAAGTTATTAGGCAAAACCAGATAATCACATTTTATTTCAGTAAAAAGTAATAAAATCATTAACAATGATCAGTTCCTATAACAGTACAAATAATAAACACATGGTTAGTTTTTGAATATTTTGTATTTTAATATAGTCACTCTTCTAAATAACAGCCAGTAATCTATTATCCGTTGATTTTGTTATTGTTTTTTACTTCATCAAGTTCAGTTTCCGACATGGTAGTTTTAATTGCTTCCCATAGGTCAGTGTTGTTGTTATATTGTTTGCCACCTTCATATAATTTCATCTTCAAAATTGACCATATATTTTTGATCGGATTCAAATCAGGACTTGATGGTGGAAATTCCATTATCTTCTCTCCTGTAAATCGCTTATGCTCGAAGAATTTACGAGTAAGCTTACATACATGAGCATTGCCGTGCATAAATACACACTTCACTTTGAAACTGCAAGACTGGTACATGTACCATGCAAAGAAAGCAATTCTTAGCACTGATCAGTTTAAATGCTTCATCGACTTTAAATGATTCAATAATGGTTTGGTTGACAATTCCAGCCCATATCATAAGACTAGTTCCTCCTTGTTGCATTCTTTTCGCTAAAGGCACGTCTGACTTTAATAACTCTATGCTTTGTCCCACCCATCAGGACAACCAAATGTCCCCCGAGATTTTTCCGTGAAAACTACTTCAGAAAAGTCAATTTTCATGTATTTCTTGGTACAATTTTGACGCTTTAAAATATTTATTTTAGTGAAAAGGATGCTGTATAGAAGATTGTTTTACAGATTCACAAACTATTCTACACCTTATGTCCTTCTTGAACCCAGAAATTCCAGCCTTTTCAAAGATCTGACCGCTGGAAAAAAGTACTCACTTAAGTTTACGTTCATCTCAAGTAGCAAGTTTTTAAAGCCTTAATTTACTTATATTTTCTACAGCCTTCTTTATCATTCGATGATCTCTGCAAAGTTCCTTTGATAACTCCAATGTCGACATTCCCTCACTCAATAACTTTGTTATTTTCTGTTTCTCAACAGTTGTTAGATACTTCCCTTTACATATATTTCAATATATATATTGTGGACAAAAATAGTTTTTATTAGATTTCGGAGGTCTTAAGCTAACTTTAATTTAATCTGCACATTAACATCTGTCAGTCCATTTTCGTAAGATAGAGATAACTCAAAAACTAACCGTTAAAAATAGCAGAAGTTTTAAATATTTTACTAAGGGTGAAAATGGCAGGGTTTCCATTTTACAAATATTGGTCTAGAACGTTTTGAGTTACTAAGGTTTATTTGATTTGTATAATAATTTAAGAAAGGCTGTAGTGATTTTGTTTTAATTTTAATCTTCCTCTAAAACTTGTTTCTGAAATTTGATTGAATTTTTTCTCTTATCAGACATTTAACGATGGATTGTTAAATAGGGAAACAAATTATTCGTACAGCCATCAATTTTGAATACTTTTATCCATTTCTAAGAATCTAATGCCCGGATGATGACAAGTTCTTTTTATATATTAACAGACACAGACAACGGGTTATAAAATTCAATTTCAGAACAATATATTAAATACTACAAATTTGACAGGCGTATATGTATAACAGGAAAAGACAAAATTAATCGTACAGTATAAAAAATAGAAAAAAAAATGAACAAATTTCGCAATATTAAATAACAATGGCAGACGGGGCTTTTCTGACAAAGTAGAAGTGGGTGTAAATAGTAATATCGTAAATATAAGCAAACATATCAAAAGGAAATTCTGTTTACATGTTTAAATCGAATTTTGACTTTTTATTCATTGTTTAATCTTGTTTGCTACCAAATCGAGAGAGTGTTCTTTGCTCAGCTATTAAGTTTAGCAAAATTGAAGAGTTGAGGAGAAAATGGAAGAGGTAAAAAGAAGGAAAAGGAGGAGTAGAAGTTAAAAAATAAAGTACGTGAAAAGGAAGACGTGGAAGAAATGGAAAAGAGGAAGTATATAAAAAAGGGGGAGAAAGAGAAAAAAGAAACTGTAAAAAGGAAAAGGAGAGAGTTGGAGATGAAGAAGAGTTGGATAAGGGGGAGTAATTAATGAAGAAAGAGAAGGAAGTAGTAAAAAATAGGAAGAGGAAGTGGATGATATAAAGAAACACAGAGGGATTATAGGGAGGAAGAGAAGACAGACAAATAGAAGAGAGAATTTGAAGAGAGGGAAATAGAAGAGAGAGGGATAGAGAGAGGGAAATAAAGGGGAGAGAAATTGAAGAGAGAAAAATTGAAGGAAGAGAGAGAAAATGAAGAGAGAAAAATAGAAAAGAGAGATAGAATAGAGGGGAATAGAAGAGAGAGGAGAATGAAAGAAGAAGAGGATAAATAAAAGAAGGAAAACTGAAAAGGAGGTTGAAGAAAAAAAAATAGTCCATAATACAGGAAAAAAATTCGTATGTAAATGTGTTCGTAAATAGTAATATATATAAAAAAAACAACTCATATATTAACACCTGAATGTGTTATTCGCATTTGACTATCTCAACTGCTGACAATTTTATGTTTTTTCCGAACATCCCTCGTTTATAAAATGCGGTTGGATTTTTACATAGATCTAAAATTATTTCTTTTGGAAATATGAACAAAAACAGAATTATCCTGAGCTCTTTATACCCGGCACATCACCAACCTGACAAGATCAGTGTCTGGTTACAGTATTAGTTCGTTCTCTGCGAAATTGGGATTTTTTTTATGATCGCTTAAAAAGCGGAAAACTCTTCTCCGTTTCCTAGTAAATATGTCAGATATAATAAATATGTATCAATGTATGCATAGAACGGAAATTCTTACTTGTATATGCAGGTGCTTTTATGAAAGAGCATTCTAGTTTCAGAGATGAAATCTAAGAAACTATAGATTCTTGTTTTGTGCAGATAAAGAGTCTACGTGTTATCTCGTTTTATTGCTGCGGGTGAAGAGTATTTTGTAAAAGAAAAACGAACTATCAAAAAGATCTTTTTCGTGCATTCTCTTACTTTTAAACGAGAACTAATCACCAAAATGAATTCTCCATTAAAAGTTCAAGGTATTTAACATGATTTTAAATATGGTCGTCTATGGTGTTAAAAACTAAATGCGATTATAAATTTACTATTACATTGATTACATAAACTTATTATAGGGTACTATCAAGATATATAGATATCACAATTAAGAGATGTGCGGAGCTAATTCGCAACGTTAATTTCCTGACACAAGTTGGAGGCAGGCAAAGCTCCTTTTGAGTTTTGGAGGCCTGGTCCTTCGATTAGCGGTAGATTTGGCCCTTCCAGCATATCTTTCTTCACTTTCGTCCAGTCGCGAATTAATTGATGAGATACTCGGTGAATCGTCTCAGTGTTTCTCGGGTAGTTCTTTCGAACAAGCTTGTAGCGTTTGGATCCAAGAATTACTTTCTCTCCCACTAGACACATCAAAACAGAAAAGCTGGGATAAAATAAAATGCGAGACCAATTTTACTAATTTGAGGCTCTCTCTGGATCAGCATCGCCTCGCCTGTCTACTATCTGCTTCACAACCGAGTAGTGACGCCTGGCTGAACGCAGTGACCTCTTCATCTACCGGTACCCTTCTAGATGATGAGCTTCCGTCGATGAGTTTGGTTTGCATCCTCTCTCCTGTCGTCGTAGTGCTGGCCGCTTTTCACGGCATGCAGCAATAAACGACATCATCAGAAGAGGTTTGGATGCAGCTGGGTTCCTTTCCCAAATCGAACCCGTGATGGAAAGCAGTCGGATGGCATTACCATTTTCTCTTTTAAAATGGGGAAGTCGGTGATTTTGGATGCGAACTGTGCGGATACATTTTCGGCCGGTAATTTGATCAGGTCCGCGTTTCAGCCAGGGTTCGTCGCCCGGAACGCAGAGATAAAAAAAAAAAAAAAAAAAAATGAAATATTCTTCTCTTGGTGATAGAATCTTTTTTTTTTTTTTTTACTCCTGTGGAAGTGAAGACTTCTGGGGTTATTGGCCCTCGTTCGATGGCGTTCCTTCGGAGGATTGGCGCGATTGCGTCTCGATTAAGGGACGGGCCTCGCGAAACGGAGTGGCTCTTGCAGCGTATCTCACTGGCGATGGTTCGAGGTAATGCTTTCTCCATCATTTTGGCTGGCAGAGCATAGCAAAAAAAAATGTTTATAGTTACTTTGTTTAAACTATTTTTTTTCAATAAAATATTATCAAGAAATAATAATGCTATACCGTGGTGACTTTGTACTAGATTAAGTTCTGATTAGTTAAAGCCTAAAATCTTATCTCGTTAACATAATTATTCCGTGTTTCGGATTTCGAGTTCAGACAAAAGTCCGGGATTTCGGATTTTACATTTAACGAATGCACGTCTTTCCAAAGTAGAATGATCTTTTAACGCCATCTTTCGGCGTGATCCTATGTAATGTTCAGCTTCAGAAAACTAATCTTTAATAAATTTTCAATTTAAGCAAGAAAGAATAAGACAAAACAAAAAAAACATTCCCAACAGAGACAACGTTACACGATGAGAAACCTTTAAAACAGACACAGTTAATCTGTTTGGATATATGTTAGGAACACGCGCCAAATACATATCTTACTATTTATTAAATTGAATGAGGCACGGTGGAGTAATGGACAGCGGCTCGGGTTGAGAAGCCGAGTTCGAATTCCAGTCGAATCCATTACATTAACTTACGTGCTAATAACCTTGCAAAAGTTATGAATCCTCTTCTCCTTATATGGGTAAATAGCAGGACATACTGTGTTCTATAGCCTTGGATGGCGACTGGTCTACCGCAAAAAGAAATGGCAACCTACTGCGGGAAAAAATCTGCCTCGACAGTCATGTATCGAAAGATACATGATCACCTAAGCCACTATCACACATGACACTGCAACTGAACGGGGCAGTTTGTAAGTAAAGCGTCATTCAATAAGTCCCTCAAACACCAGTACAAGTTGCAGGATTTAAAAAAAGGGGCATTTTTACCTCTTCATAAATAACACATAATAGTGAAAGAAATGTAGACCCATGTTGAAGAAATCTTAGAATATAATTCCTTTTTCATAGGATCTAAATGTATTTTCTGGAAACTGGCATAAATATAGATATTGAGCCACTAGATCAGATTTTATGAACCAAACCAAAGTTTTCCGAATAAAATTAACACTAACCAAATGATACACTATTTACATTATTCGGACCCAAAGACTGTGAATTCAATACCTGTTTAAGGCAGTGGAAAATTTGGAGAGGAGAATTAACAGGAGATAACTGACAACTGGCATCCATTAAACATGGCACGTGGAACCAGTCTGTACCATTGAGCGAAATAAAGGGTTCAGTTCGACATTCCAACCACCTGAAGAAGGTTGGAGCGTACAACTGCCGAAACGTTGTAATAAATATGGCGACAAAGATGAGGACAATAGTCCGAATAATGTAAATAATGTACATAATATATCATCTCAGATATATAGACAGATAACCAAATGATAATTTAAAAAATCCACAATATATGGAATATATTGTTGCCAATTTTCGCTTATTATATTTATCAATATGAGAAAATATTAATAATAAGTTTTGAAGATTTAGTATGAAAGTGAATCAAATGCTGTCTATAAAAAATCGAAATGATATTAGTAGTAGAAATATATCTTTGCTTAACACATAGACATAACTAAACTATTATTTTACTTGACAATCTGATTTCCTGGACATAACATTAATCAGCTTTTCATTTATTAGTTTGAACTTTTCTACTGTTTTTACTTTAACATAATTTTTCAACAGTTTTTGCTGCTTTTCGGAGATCTTCCTTTTTCGCTATTGTTTTCATTTCTCATATATTATGTCTTTAATGATGACTGGAAAACTTAATTTTGCGTTAATGACTAGTGAGGCCTGCAGATATCCCATTAATTTGATACCTGTGAAACATTTTCTTTTGAAGGTGGGCAATAGACTTACTTACATAATATGAAGGAACAATTCTTAACTGAAGATATACTTTAGTTATTTGTAACCTTAACCACTCAAAAACCTTTTGTACAAGAAAGGAAGCGATATCTGTGGTCATGGTAATAACAGCCGTTTCCTTATAAGGAAACATCGGCATTCATTGACTGAGCAGCCACTGCTATTATCAGTTGAAATTTATAAAATATTTCTATTAAAACATTTTTTTAGGAAAACTGTTTCTCATGTCAAGTAGTTGTTATCGCTCTTTCGAGTATTGATGGGGGAGGTCCTTTGTAACCTTTTGTTCGAATATCTGTCTATATTTCTGATACCAACGAAAATTGCAGTGTGTGCTTTGGTAAAAAAAAATAAATAAATAAAACATACAATGACAACAGCAAAAATTGCAATATGAGCGATGTTAAAAAAATCATTGCTGAAGACATTAAGTTTGTAAGTCCCAGAAATTTCATACACAGTTGTACGTAATGACACATGTCACAATAGGTAAAGGCGTTGGTTAGATCCATGACAAGACCCAAAGAGTTGTAAGTTCAATACCTGGTTAAGGTAGTGGAGAACTTGGAGAGGTGAATTAACAGGAGATAACTGACATCAATTATACATAGCACTTGGAAGTAGAACAGTAGTAGAAATATATCTTTGCTTAACTAACACATATATATGACTAAAATATTATGAAATGGACAAAGTCCGACAATTATTTTATGTTTATACATTCTTTTTATAAATACAAATATTTAAGTAAATGCTCTATTTATAATAAACAGATAAATCTTGTTTAATACTGTTTATTATAAATAGAGCATTTACTTAAATATTTGTATCTATAAAAAGAATGTGCAAACGTAAAATGTCTTAAAATAACTAAAATACTATTTTCCTTGTCAATCTGGTTTCCTAAAGATAAAGTTAATCAATTAATAATTTATCAATTGATATTGATTTCTGCGAAATATATACAATAAATGCCTCTCAGATGTTTGCCATGAAATAATAGAAAACTATCCATTGATATGTGCCCAAAACGTTACGTCTACCAATTAATACAAGTACAGGACAAACATTTTCCTCACATATAATACCCTTAGTATTTACTATATTTAGTGCAAGATTTACTTACATATCAATAATAGAATATTCTTATTTTATTAATAAGTTTATGTGTCTAAAACTTTTGTGTGTATATCCAATTTTATGTTTTTTAGATCGTTGGTTGTTTGGATGGTTTTGTTTAGCGGTATATCAACACCTCTATGGGTTATTTACTAACTAAATGCAAATAATTTGAACAAAATTTTATATCTTCAATTAAATATATTTTGAACGCAATTGCATACATTCAACTACAGTTAAAAAAAAAAGGTATTGCTGGTTATTTTCCTTTAAAAAGTTATTGTTGGTTATTTTTATTATAAAAATATATTACAGGTATTTTTATTATAAGACTGTATTGCAGGTATTATATTATAAAAAATGTATTGCAGGTATTATATTATAAAAAATGTATTGCAGTTATTTTATTATAAAATGTATTACAGGTATTTTTATTATAAGACTGTATTGCAGGTATTATATTATAAAATGTATTGCAGGTATTTTATTATAAAAATGTATTGCAGGTATATTTATATTATAAAAATATATTTTTATACTTTCATTTTATTTAGGCGTTCAGTATTTCGCCATAGCTGGGACTCTAGCAGGTGCTACCAATCCGGGTCATGTTATAACAAAAAACCAAGAGTTGGTTCCACAATACTTAAGATACTATAATCTCTCGATCAGAAGCCTTGCTGCGGATGTAGTTTATCGTCATACCCAGGATTATTTTCAGATCGCTTATAACTCATTCAAGAAGAAATCAAACCAAATTCTTTGTCATAGTATTTGTTTGAACTGTTAGGTTAAACTACCCCTAGTGTAACCTATTCTATATTTAATTTCCTTTTCTCCTATAGTAAATATATGTTATAACTGGTCTATACAGAGAATCATTTGAAATTTTTAGTATTTCCTGTTTCCAGATCCTGAATTTGTATGGTGGATATAGGGTAGTCTCCATCACAGATTTCATTCCAATCCCAGGTCAAAGTTTCTGATTTGGTAAGATTTAAATAAATCCTATTTTTTTTTTTTTTTTTTGCTTACTTAGTAAAATATTTTAATTTTTTTTTCAAAATCATTCTTATCCAAACTATTAATACGTGTACCATCAGAAGAGCTTCACAAATCATTAGTAGAATGGACTCGGGAGGGAAAGCAAGATCGCCGTTGTCTAGTAGAGGATAAGTTTGGTATGTGGTATGAAATATGCTTAATGGATATATTTCTACATCTTAACATCTATGATTGTATAGTGCGCATAGCATAATCTAGGAAAACAGATTGACTTGGGTTCTTCTTGTTATAATTCTAATAAACTTTGAAGTGATTCCATATTGAGATCATCGCCAGACAAGTATGATTTTGTTTGCCGATATTGTTCCTCTATTAAGCATATGGTCAGTTTGGAAGATGATTTCTAAAGGATTAGAAAGGACGGTCTCTTGATGTTGTTATGCTGTAGTCATATCGACATTGCAGCTATACAATTTCTATTGCCGAGGTAAGCAACCTTCTGGAGTTGTTTGATGACACTGATAACACTTCTTAGAAAAACAAAAACGAAACTGAGTTTGGAGGATGTGAAATTCATAAAACGATGAAAGCCTAGACAATACAATGTTTATAAGTCTTGAATGGGTCTTGAGATAATACAATGTTTACGAGTCGTGAAAGGGTCTTGAGACAATACAATGTTTATTAGTCTTGAATGGATCTTCAGGTAATACAATGTTTATAAGTCTTGAATTCGTCTTGAGATAATACAATGTTTATAAGTATTGAGTGTGTCTTCAGGTAATACAATGTTTATAAGTCTTGAATTGATCTTGAGATAATACAATGTTTATAAGATTTGAGTGTGTCTTCAGATAATACAATGTTTATAAGTCTTGAATTCGTCTTGAGATAATACAATGGTTATAATTATTGAGTGTATCTTCAGATAATACAATGTTTATAAGTCTTGAATTGGTCTTGAGATAATACAATGTTTATAAGTATTGAGTGTGTCTTCAGATAATACAATGTTTATAAATCTTGAATTGGTCTCGAGATAATACAATGTTTATAAGGATTGAGTGTGTCTTCAGATAATACAATATAAGTCTTAGTGAATTAATTCGCGATAAACCTAAATTCTAGGATATGTGTTTCTGATTCCAGACCTCCTTCACTTAATTCAGATACTTGTTACTGAAATCCCGGAGAAGGTAACATATTTTCAAAAGCCCAGCTTTAACTAATGCTTTATTACACCTTCGATATTTTTCTAGAATTATTTACATCCACCTGAGTTCGTTCGTTGTTGTTCATGCTTGAAGATAGATTTTTAAGGATTGCATGTATATTCCTGTATTTCAGCAGCCATCTTTATTTTAGTGGCGTCAGGGTGGAAGTGTGACTGTTAAAATATGTTCTGAGACCAGAGAATTTCTGTTAATGTTGGTTTCGATTTTATGATTTCATTCTGAATATTTGCTCTGTTACTCCAAAATATTTTATCTATGACTTCTTGGCTTTATTTCTTTCGTTTCCAGTTTTCAGATCTTCGTTACACAGAGCATTAACTTTTTTGTTTTAATTTTCCTTCTTAAATGTTTATTATAATCTCTTCCTTTTTTTTCTTTCACCTGTATCAATCTTTTCAAATCAGTATCATTTTACATCTTTTTCTTCTTCGAATGGACTAACGAGGTTTTGGCTAAAATGAAAATATAATATTATTTTGATTCATGTATGTTGTTTGTTTTTTGGTGAAGATTTAGGGACATAAATTTATAATGCAGCTTCTTATTTAACGTTTGCATGTTATACCTGGGTGTTTTTCCGACCGAATATTATAAGAACACACACACACAAACACACACAAACACACACACACACACACAAACACACACACACACACACACACTATATATATATATATATATATATATATATGTACAGGGGCATATATATCTGAACTCGGTACCAAATCAACAGACGTGCGTCCAGCCACGTAGATAGTTCTTTGAAGTCACAAGAAAAACGGCTCTTTGAATACGTTACAGAATTATCCACAGGGCAGCGCATTATGCATAGAGCATATAACCTAGGAGTAACTAACTGCGAATTTACTGCCACCAATATGTGGCTTCCGATTTTCCTTATTTTAATCACCTGGAATACAACGACTATAGTTTCACCGCGAACAAGACCAATCAGCGTTTTCACAATACCAATGATTAACTCAAAAGCGGCTCCCATCGATATGGGCGCCAACATAGATGAGAGCCACCTGAGCCGCGTAGGTATTTTCTTCGGAAACCGTGTTGAGTCTGTCCTCGTGTTTCAGGTTACGTTTAAGAATTTCCTTCACCAATCAGCAAAGTTAAGTTGATTTTACTATTTTAATGTGTAATCATTTAAGCAATCTGTGAGCACTATATAGCCTGATACTAAACTGATTAAACGTTAATAATGCAAAATTTTGATACTGTACGCTCTCAAGAAATTTATCATCTTATCAGTCGTGATTTATATATATATATATATAATATTTAATATATTTAAAAACATACAACATTTGGAAGCATATTGAATATATTATAAAACAACTAAACATGTTATCTGAATAAAATTTACTTTTAATAAAGTTTGAAGCGAGAGAATACTAGTTGAAAAGTAATGATCTATACAACAAAGGTAAGGATATTAGTTCGAAACGGTCATACATGTATACTGTCAGGATCTGCCGTGATTTACTTTAAAATGTCATAAGGAATGAAATTCATTTTCTCTATGCCGCCGCTAGTCGATAAGTTAACTGTTTATGTAAGACATACAAGCTTCCATTGAAAATCTCATCATACGTACTCATTACGTTTCTATTTTCTTTCGATTAAGAAATTAGGCTAAGAAAATATTACACAGGGGGAAAAAATACAATTTAGCGATTGCTCAACTAAATACAATATTTTCTTCGAATGTTTAGATACAAGCTGAGGGTCTATCTGTTCACTAATGAAAGAACATGAATTATTTGGTTTTGGTTCCTCTTAGAATGAAAGACGACTCTACAAGGGATTAAATAATAGATTTAATCTCGTAGGCTTGAATAAATACGCAGATGGACTTCTGTCGAATGATATCTTGAAACTAACATTGATCAGAAGGAATCTGTATTTTGAATAACGAAAGCTCTGTATCAGACCAGTGGGATGTATTTGTTTTCATAACACTCACACAATTAACAGTGTGTATCTTTTTTCAGAAATTTTTTAAAATAATATATAACATATGATAAATAAACGAAGAAAAGATCAGATGTGAAAAACCAGATGGGAATTATTTAGATGAAGAAATCAAATAAAATAAGTGTTATCTGCTGACCAGCAAGCCTATTTCAAATTTGGAAAATGTTTTCAATGTCAATTCATTTTGATATGATTTCAGTCTTTGATCTTTAACCCATAAACACAAACCTTTCTTTCAAATCACAGAGCCAACACTATATTAAAAGTGGCATAAACATCTAAAAATAAGGTTTATCTTCACAAGCAGTTTTTCTCTAATAGACGCGAGGATAGATTCATAGATGTAAAATTAAGAGAAATTCAATGGTGCATTTTCGCATTTTAGGAATCAAATTTAAATTTTTCTGTAAACAATTTTTTCTTTTCTTTCAGGTACCAGAGTCAGGTAATAAGTGTTATACATACATGTAGGTATATATAAATACATATCGTTATATTTAAATGTAGGTCTTTCAATAACTAGTGTCAATGCAGAGAAATTCCGTGTACAATTTTCAGAATCAAAATCAATTTTCAATCAAACAATTTAATCGTGACAAAAATGTTATTTCCTTTGTAAAATGTTTGATCAACATTGTAACTGAATCATCTTCATTATCAAAAATGAAATATTTGTTTAAATGAAAATCTATAAAATAAGAATTCATTGTTGAAAGTGACTTTGACCTGAAATAATTGTAACTGGAAATGTCTGTCTCTCATTCCAGCTATTAGTATAATTCAATATTAGTATAATTCCGTTTTAGTATAATTCCATCTATTCGTATAATTCCATATTAGTATAAGTCCGTATTAGTATAATTCCATCTATTAGTATAATTCCATCTATTAGTATAATTCCATCTATTAGTATAATTCCGTATTAGTATAATTCCGTATTAGTATAATTCCATCTATCAGTATAATTCCGTATTAGTATAATTCCGTATTAGTATAATTCCTTACTAGTATAATTCCATCAATTAGTATAATGCCACCCATCAGTATAATTCTGTATTAGTATAATTCCATCTATTCGTATAATTCCATCTACCTGTATAATTCCGTAATAGTATAATTCCGTATTAGTATAATTCCATCTATTAGTATAAACTATTTCAAATTTATTAGGTTGGGACGGTTTAGAATCAGTGAGCCGCAATCATATTCAGGATTAGTTCAGTTTTGCACAAATGCATTTGCAAAAGGCATGAACCCATCTCTTTTCTTCTAGCTATGGGTTAAACATTCCAGTAGACGTAACTTGGATTACAGCCAGTGTAGTAGTTAGAAAACTTTGAATTCAAGACTGTGGAGAAGGAAATTGGAAAGCACTATACACTGCTCAAGAAACCATTGCGATTCACAGATAATAAAAACAAAGAAAAGCTCGAAAAAGCCATGCTCGTTTAAGTAGTGAAAGGAAAATTCGTTTTCAAAATAATAATAGAAAAAAAAAGTATGTTGATATTGTTAAAATGACCGATAAAAAGGAACCTTCTCTCTGTCATATAACCTTTATGAGAATATATTCTTAGATATGTGTACGCCTTCTAGGTTAAGACACAAGTTACTCTTTTAATAGTATGTCTTCCATTGATCTTCACGGAAACTACAGCAGATATAGAGCCATTAAATCAAAACCTATTGTCACTACCATTGGGAAAAGTAATAGTAAGATTTACTTTCAAAATATACAAAGAAGATTTGATATTAATTAAAATAACTGTTAGCGTTACGTCCAGTTGAAATTTATAAAATCTCTCTCCTGAAACAGGTTTCTTGAGTCCATTGTATTTTCTAGTATTGATGGAAAGTTAACAATTGAATTATGCCGTTATCTTTTTTGAATTACATGTTATTTATTTTAGTTGTTCTTGCTTTCGGAAATCTTCAATTAATGGGGTCTTTGTTATTTCGTAAATGTCTTTGTGATTCTGTAACACCATGCAGCGGATTGCGACGATGTGTAATTCCCAATAGGATCGACTAGCATCATTCGAATCCACTTTTACGACTGAATATATCTGGCAGTTCTGAATGAGTTGAATGTTATGCATGACATCAATGCGACAGTCTAAGTCAAATCCTTTTAATCCTTTTGGTCTTAAGTTCATAATTTGGTTTTATAGCATCTTGCAGAGATGGACAAATCTGTCACGAGTGTTGTGGTACGATCCACCTAATTTACATAGTGGAGTACCGACCATATAAATATGGGTTGGTACCGGGAAGACAAGGGAAGAAGTAAGAAGAGATCCAATCGAGAGACTCTGCCCGACTGCGATTAAGTCAACCCATTCTACAGGAACAGTCTTCCCAAGAATATACCAAAACTAACTGTAAATATTGTGTACCTTTTCCTTGTTTCAATACATTTTGTTTACGTACATTTTGTGTTGTATTATTATTATTCCATGCTTATCCAAGCTTCAACAACGAGTGTAGCTTGTTTGATGTTTCTTTATCTCATACACTAAATTTGTTATAAATCATCCATACACAGCGATATACAATAGCGAATAAAATTTGTACAAGTGCTGATTGTAATATAGTAATCGGGAGTAATCTTCTTTTATGATTGCCTCCCTTTGGAGAACTCTTCATTTGTAGAGGACGATAAATAGTCACTATGCTTGTATCAATTATTCTAAGTAGAATAAAACTTCTTTAAGACTTCTTTTGCTCACTTTTGCTATTACATAGCTTAATTACCTTTTTCACAGCAGCCATTTTTAGAAGCATTTCTTATCGCTTAATGAACCTTACAATTTTGGATACGCAAATATTCAAAGTTTTCGAGATGGAGGATTTCAATATTGCACTTTCATATCAGAAAAAAAAAATTGCCAGAGAACCGCCCAAAAACATGGAAAAATTATGATTATTTCTGTGAATGTTCAGCCTCTGTTATCATACACATGGCATCCTTCACGGGGCACCATAATAAAATAACGGAGGCTTCAGTTTTAGAGTAATTGTAGATTGTATTTTGAACCCGTACTCTTCCAATTAATCCTTTTTTTTTTTTTTAATAATAACGGCTTGTCATTTAAAAGTTGCTTTAGAAGGACAAGAAAACCAAACAAATGAAAATATAACGAAGATTCTTAAGACGTGTCTGCATTTCTGGTGCAATCTAGAACGAAACAAGATGTCTTTACTTATTTATTCTTTTAACAGCAAAGGAGACGTGTGCCTTGGAGAGACGATTTCCAATTTTAAGCCGAATGTTTATTAAGATTAAGATTTCACTTAATATAAGTTAATGATATTCATACTAAGTGAAAATCTTAATTCTGTTATTTTTAGAGAATTCGTGCTTAGACGGCGAAATCATATTGCAAGAAGCTTCATTATCTCTAATGCTCTTCTTCGACGACAGACATTTTAATCACACTCACTTGTCTCCTTTGTAGAATAAAGTTGCATCTGTAAACGGACGACCTTGAAAATTTACAAACATCGTCTAACCTGTTAGCATTTAGAAGTAAACACCTCAGAGTACAGTATAAGGTACATGAATGAAGATTTCACCTGCATAATTTAATATGCCGTAAAACTAACTCCATTCAATCGCTAATCTTTATTTTGCATCTATTCTGTGGGCACTTGTCTATCATCAGTTGCTACAGATGTCAGCCAGCGAAACCGAAATCAAACGCGGAAAAAAATCTTAACCCTTAAAGACAATCCGTGATTTAATGAAAAACAATTAAAAAATAAAACAAACATTTGAAGATCAATTTGCATTAAGTTCTACTAACCAACTTTCTGTAAGTAGAAGGAGTGTTTAGGAAAGTTACATGTAATCAGCATGGAATTTTTCTTATATATTTATTGTATAAAAGTTTGTCTGTGTTCATTTTAAGTTTCTGTGCATATTTCTCGTCCTCAGTTTTGGCCCTGCAGTGAGAAGAGCAATAAAACCGTTTAGCTAGTTTTGTATCAATACTGTTTCGATATTAACTTTTTTTTAACTGTTTCATCACAAGCAGGGCGGGGATGCCCCTAGTATGCACGGGGGTTACAGGGAGTGAAAGTGAGAGAAAAGATTGGGTATAGGGATGATTGTGGAAAGCACAAAAGAAGAATGGGATTCAAGGAGACATAAGATGGCGATTGACGTTGCATTTACATTTTTGAAGATTGTAGTTATCAGGGAAACAGGTAAACTGAACGGAATTTCACAGATGGGAAGTGCGAGCAAAGAAAATGTTGGAGTAGAAGTGGCAATTGCATTTAGATATTTCAGCAGTAAACTAGTGTAACCTAGATGCCAACCTAGTAGCGCGCTTAAATTTATATAGTCGGATCATCAAGGAAAAGGCTCGTCAGAGCATCTGCCATGAAAATATTTGTAGAAATGGCTGGGGGAAGCCACGTCGCGTCGGTGAGAAAGTGACTAAAGTCACGATGCCAAGTCAGGATCGATTACATTGAAGATCTTTCTTTGAATTTTGTCAAGAACCTCGAGATGAATAGCAGGTTATGTCAGCAGCATTCAATGTTTGGGCAAATGGTAAATTTGTAAATGTGTTAGATGGACAGTGACGAGAGGTTTTCTGTTTTTTTCACACAGTGACCCAAATTTCCTTGCAGTAGATGCAGCTGTTGATTCAGTTAGAAACGTAAGTCCAAGAAGGCGCAGTCTGGCGTCAGCCATGTTTTAAAAACAATGTTAATTTTTACTCCTTTTTTTCTTTTTTTTTTCTTCTTGTTTTAACGAATCTGTTTTACGGCTATAATTCAATTTTGTGCCACTTCAAAAAATGTAAAAAATAAAATATAAAATAGTTTTTCTTCGTTTTTAGATTCCAGTACCAGGCAATATACATAGTCAGTAAATATGTCATAATGCGAAGGTGTAACAGACAAAAGCAGCGCTCGATAATCTGCCGAATAGAAGAAAATCTAACAGAAAACCTACGATTTAGGGATTTTTCACCTGTCATACATCAGTTATGTCAGGTAAAACTTCTAGTTTTTAGTATGGAGCAGGTTGCCTTAAAATTACAATGTCTCGAGATTGAGAATTCTGCTACGCTTCTGAAACAGATCTGGGGTACTCCTCAAAATATTCATCCACAAAGTGAATCTAAGCTGTCGTTAATACTTTACTATCCATAATTTATGTATTATACTTTACCATAGATAGTTATAGAATAATCATATTTTATATCGTGTTCCCTACTATTTGTGATTTTAGAGAACCATTTGTAAGGGTGTGTCTATACTTACAATTTATTTCTAGAATATACATTCTTTTAGTATAAACGATACAATCAAATCCTTCAGGCAGAACAAATATATGCACGAAAATTGCGACAATGAAATGCGTATTTGAAAATTGCAAATAATTGAATTTGTTTCTTCTTTATTTCTTATGATTGATATATTTCCTGTTTAAAAAAAAACAAATATCTGTTCGCATGTATTGCCTAGCGGGTTAAGCATTTATATATAATTCGAATTTCTTTCCCTTAGGATATGCCATGATCATTTGAAACTGTCGATCTAAAGAAAGATATTCTTAGATTTCTCTAAAGGAAAAGCCGTTCTCTCGTATCGTAATATATACGAGTATCGTCGGAAAATACAATGAGAAGAATGACTCGGGCATTTAAAGTCCAATTTACGGAAACCAATATGCAATACAATTAAAGATTTACTCCTCTCACTTTTTTCCATTATCTCACTGACATCAACCCGAGGCTCTTTTAAAGAAACCAGGAATTGATTCTTCAAACAATAAATTATTTACACGGCTACACAGGTCAATGCAAAATTGATTATTGTAAAATTTTCGCGTTAATGATTTGAATTTTCATTTTAAATAGTGTTTCGGTTTTTCTCTAAGATTACTAATAAAATTAATTCGTCACTGCGACGTGGTGTATTATTTAGAAAACTATCCCAACAGATCAATTAAGACTGTATAGCGTGTTCAGTCTTCACTGCGTACTCCATACTTGCGGTTTGTGCTACAGCTGGATTGCGCTCCCTAAATCACGACTGATAAGATGATAAATTTCTTGAGAGCGTACAGTATCAAAATTTTGCATTATTAACGTTTAATCGGTTTAGTATCAGGCTATATAGTGCTCACAGATTGCTTAAATGATTACACATTAAAATAGTAAAATCAACTTAACTTTGCTGATTTGGTGAAGGAAATTCGTAAAACGTAACCTGAAACACGAGGACAGACTCAACACGGGTTCCGAAGAAAATACCTACGTGGCTCAGGTGGCTCTAATCTATGTTGGCGCCCATATCGATGGGAGCCGCTTTTGAGTTAATCATTGGTATTGTGAAACCGCTGATTGGTCTTGTTCGCGGTGAAACTATAGTCGTTGTATTCCAGGTGATTAAAATAAGGAAAATCGGAGGCCACATATTGGTGGCAGTAAATTCACAGTTAGTTACTCCTAGATTATATGCTCTATGCATAATGCGCTGCTCTGTGGATAATTCTGTAACGTATTCAAAGAGCCGTTTTTCTTGTGACTTCAAAGAACTATCTACGTGGCTGGACGCACGTCTGTTGATTTGGCACCGAGTTCAGATATATATGCCCCTGTACATATATATATATATATATATATATATATATATATATATATATATATATATATATATATATGAAATATGTTGTCGTGGTTCCAACGAGAGAAAAGTATGTATATTGAAAAGAAGAGAAGAGAGGTGCCGCAAACGTTTTTGGTTGTAATGTGGATTTATTTAGAAAAAATATTATGCTTTGTTTTACATAATTTTATGACACGTGTTTCTGGTCTCGCGACCGTCTTCAGGTAAAAGCGGAGATTTCCACATATTATTAAAAATAATTAATTTTTTCCTTATGTTTTTCAATGTTAAATATTCTCGATATGAGACATTCTCTGTTTGTGTGTTAGTAATCCGAATTTCTTTCTTGAATTGGCAATGAAGAGTTCTGCTCGAAGGATCATAAAACAATTAAGATTGGCCCAAGCGAAATGATGAATTAGTTATCGGCATTTTATCTTTTAATGTTTTACTGACCCCTATGTGTTCTTGGATCTGTTTCCATTTTGGTGTGTTTCTGTCAGCATGCGTGTATATATGCGTGCGTATATTTCCCCTCTATACATATACTGTCTTACTACGAGGAATTAGTAAACTTATTTGTACATCATATACACGCATACACACACATACGCACATACACACCATCCCACCACAAGGAATCAGTACATACACACACACACACACACATATATATATATATATATATATGTGTGTGTGTGTGTGTGTGTGTGTGTTTTCCGTATTCTATTTTCTGTGTGAATATTCGTCCTTATATTAGAATGATCATATATTTGATTATATATAAGTGTTTGTGTATTAGGATGTGGGGTTTGGCTGGATTTTGAACTCTAAAAACTCTTTATTTTGCAATCAACACCATAATTTGATAAGACATCACCAGTGTTGAAACAAAACTGCAATTTGTGTAATAATGTCATGACATGCATATGTTAAATTTTGAATATATATATATATACATATATATATATATATATATATATGTATGTGTGTGTGTGTGTGTGTGTGTGTGTGTGTGTGTGTGTATAATGACCAACATACAATTAAATGCCATAGGTGATATTTTATTTCATTGAAGCCGATAAAACATGACTTCAAATCCTCAGTCCTGTAAACCAAGTGAAGATGGAAAAAATTAACTTAGGTTAAAAATTAAGAACAGTGATTTAATATAGGGAGTAGGGCAAAGAAAAATATTAAGTTATTACCGTTTAGGAAGTGGGGGGGAGAAAATGGTCTCAATTGTATTAACACCCGTTAGACAAAAACCGTTACGTTAAATTGCCAATTGAGAATACATTCGAAAAAAGATTTTAAGTGTCAATTCGAAAATCTATCTGGATCCTTCCTCTGTTATAATTTTGACAAATGTGTATTAAACTTAAAAAAAAAACTTATAATTTAAATTAAAAATCAAAAAAAGATCAATTCAAAACAGAACATAAAACTATATATATAAATATATATATATAGGAAAAGTTGCAAATTAAAAAATAATAATGTTTTTTATGACAGTCTTTATTTATTTATATATATATTTGATATTTCAGATTGACCTCAATCTTTCTTCAGAAATAACTGTTAAAAATTTAGTTGAACTTTTTTTTTTTAAAGTTAGGAATATTCGAACACAGTGGCGTTCCATATCACCTGACGTCCGCTACTTGCTAACAAACAGTAATTTTAATTTATTTGTAACAAACAGATATTTCTGATGAAAGATTGAGGTCAATCTGAAATATCAAATATATATATAAATAGATAAATACTTTCATAAAAAACATTATTATTATTTTTTAATTTGCAACTTTTTCTATATATACATATTAAGAAAGTATACGTGGCTTCTCATTGCTATATATATATATATATATATATATATATATATATATATATATATAACATTTTTTGATATTTTGGCCCTTAGCATCTTTTTACGCTACGGTATTTTCAAAATAAGTTCATGTTTCTATTGGACGCTCTTTAGCTCTGTCCTTCTTTTTCACATTTTTCAAAATGAATGTATCAGTGAGCCGGCAGTTGTAAATAATGGAATTTCTATATTTTTTATTAATTCATTCACCTTCTTGAATTCTATGGTTTCCCGTTTCTCCCCGTAATGCAATTTTTGAAATTTCTGTATCTGGCTTTCGTTATTTTTTTTTTTTTTAAGTTACATCCTATTCTATAACGTGGTCCGAAAGTCTTGTCACTTCCAAACTGTAGGCGCTCGTGTCAACCATCTGAAATAGAAAATTATATCATGTTGAGGTGAAAAGAATTTCGGACCATCCCCTACTACTGTTGTTCTTTGTTTCATTATTTGTTCCAATATGTTTTTGACAAAGACCTTTGCTCCTCTGTAAATCCTTTCCTCCTATTGAATTGTTTCTATCACTTTTGACTCATATATTTTCCTCTTCACAAATTCTATTTGAAACTTGTGTAACTAAAACTGAAAACAATCTTTGAAGAAAAGTAACAGAAACATAGACTAAAAATCTTCTGTTGCATTAATATTCTTCGAACATACTGCCCAATTCAATTTTTTTTTTTACATGATTAAGAATCACCGTCTATGTTAAAAAAATCCCAATTAAAGTTACGCCTGATTCTACAGATTTTATGGGATCTATCTTCTAAACTATTCTCTTTCATTTACGCGAGTGTTAATTTCTTAAACAGTATTTCAAAAATATTTCTTTAACCTCGTGGTATATTGTCCCCCCCCCAACTTTAATATAATAATCTTTTATTCCGCTATCAATTTAATTAATGACCTAATCTGCATATACATATGACCATCAAAACGTTAACAATTTTAAATTGTTCAATTTAATAGTCTTTTTACCCCAAATTTGAATGTTTATAAAAACTGGTTTCGTTATTTCGTTTTATAATAACGATGGATATGTATACGGATTTATTTCGCTGTATTAATCTGATACGAAACCACGAGTAATGATCACTTTGTAAGGCATACACTGAAATCCATGGCTCGATAAATACCGTAATTTCTTATGTATAATGCACCTTCATTCATAATACGTGCCGCTATAACTGTGCTGAACGTGTAAGAAAACGCTTATACTCATGCGTAATATGCACAACTTATTTGGTAATCAAATCCTAAAAATTATATCTCCCCAATTTCATTACAGCCCCCATTTCCCCAAAACTTATTAAAAATGGTTTTAAACCTAGAATAACATTCTAATATAGTTTTATGATAATCATTTTTTTATTTTACATTTATAAGTATTGTTCGGCATATGTGATTGTATTTGATATTTTTATGGAGTAACAATCGCAATGTTAGTATCAAATTGTGGTATGTTTGTGGCGAATAGTCATTTCGTAAACCGAAATTTTAAATTTTTTTGTAGCTGTGTGTAATACGCACCCCTAATTTTGCTTATTATTTCTTAGAAAAAATTCGTATTATACATGATGAAAATTTGGCTTTATTCTTCGAAACTTCTACAAACAGTTTAATATAGTCATTACTAAATGTGTAATGTATTCGATTACGTGACACATTTATTTCTATCCAGTAAGATATCATTTTGTTAAATTTTCGATTATAATTATAATGATTATTCACTGATTATTTCTGTGAAGCTTATGCCTCTATTATCATACACCTGCATTCTACCTCTCACGTCAAGGGACAACACAATAAAAAATGGCGGTTTTAATATTAGACAGGCAGAGGAGGATTCTTGAATATATTTTAAAAACGTACTCTTCAAAATAATTATTCTTTCTTTTAATAATCTCTGCTTATCATTTAAAAGTCCCTATACAATGACAAAAAAAAACAACAAAAAAAAAGAAAATATACCGTAGAGGTGTTGGCATATCCGGTCGTCTCGTGAACGAAACAAGAAGCCATTGCTATATTTAGACTTTTACCTGCAAGGGAAACGTGTGTCTATGCAGAGAACATTTCCATATATTTCATTAACTAAGTGAAATATTAAACCTAATAAATGAGGCTGTTATTTTCAGAGAAGTCGTGCGCTACTGCGAAATCATATTGCCACAAGACTATGTTGGCTTTCATGTCCATGAAACTGGGTTTCTTGTATTGTGAAGTCGTTGGTTGGTTTTCTTCTTGGTCAAAATATAGAGTTAGTATTCCAGGAGATTAAAAACAGTAAAACTCGGATACCACATGTTGATGGTAGCAAATTTTGAGTCAGTTACTACTGTTTTTTTTTCAGTTTATAGTTGTTGCTAAGTGAGTAATGTATTAAATCATGGGACGCATCTAATTATGCCCAGTAATATATATGTGTCGAAAGTCCTTGCATATTTAAGGAAGACCTAATATACATTATAATTAAAAAACAAACAAACAAAAAACAAGGATCATAACATTCAAAGAATGGTTTGTGGGTTAATGCATTTTTTAAAATTTAGTTAGCGAAGGGATTTTGCCATTTTATATCATTAACTTTACTAATTTACTTTTTGTATGAATTATGGATGATTCATTGTAGTATATATATATATATATATATATATATATATATATATATAACGGGTGTATAATCGTTCTTTCTTGTGCATTAATTATTTACACGGGTTGTGTGAACACAATCGATTTACAGTTATATCATTTGACAAAATTGAATAATGTCAAATGGAAGAATACATTTGCTTTCTGCATTTTCAATCTCCCGTAAGAAAATTCCAGAGAATAGTTTCACATCATTTCATTTTCTGTGATCACATCGTGGAAAATGAGATTTTCTTTAAATCGCCTCTCTCATTTGCGTTTGCTTCTGGCGTTTCAATTGGCGAATCACAACTAGCAAATTGGCCACAGTATTTGAGGTTGTACAACAAATCTTAGTCATTGAATAAGCTCATCTATATTTGGCACAAGGCCAGCTTAGTTGGATCTCTAGTGAGGTTCTAATTGATGAGATAAGAGTCTTGTAGCGCCAAGTTAGTTGACGTTTCAAGGAACATTGAGGGAAATGGATTCATCTGAATGCAATAAATAAATGAATAAAATAATTTGTAAGTTCTTTTTGATGTGGTTTGTCCCCTTAGGACGTAGACGATCATGGCCCTCCACAATTTCCTGTCTATTGTAGATCTTAATTTTTTTTCTTTTTTGGTTATTTCTCCCAAATCCTGAACCCTGTCCCGCCATCCATTTACTCGAAATCATTAAATATGCTATGCGTTGTTTTCCTGTCTCTCTTGCCTTCATTCTGTCCTGTGAGTATAATATTTTCCAAGCCCTCTTTCCTCATTATATCCCTAAATTTTCAACTGTCCCTTTCTGATGTTATGTATAATTTCCTTTTTGTTTGCA
The DNA here is from genome assembly GCA_903632075.3 of Acanthosepion pharaonis. Lineage (NCBI taxonomy): Eukaryota > Metazoa > Mollusca > Cephalopoda > Sepiida > Sepiidae > Acanthosepion > Acanthosepion pharaonis. The sequence continues at coordinate 192,134 of CAHIKZ030000104.1, read as the reverse complement.
TTTTCTCTAAAATTTAGTAGTTCCACACATAAGCGGTTCATGTAGCAACCATATTTCTCTTACTTCAAGTCACTTCTTCACCTTTAAGGAGATTGTCCAGCACCCACTGCCATACACGAGAATAAATATCATGTAACAGTTTAATTTTCCTTATTTCTAGTGAAGTGCTTCTATTTTCTTGATACTCTGCTTAGCTTTTGCAATGACCCTTCGGATTTCAGTGTTGCACTTTCCATCCTATGTTAAAACACTTCCTAGATATTCAAATTTTTGTACTTGTTTGATTTTGGTATCCCTGATTTCCAATTCACATTTTAGGATCATCCTTTGCCTAACAACATATCATTCTGTCTTCTTGCAGTTGATGTTTAATCCTTGCTTCTCACTTTCCTTCACTACCTTCTTTAGGAATTTTTGTAGTTTGATTTCCATGTCTGCTATCTTCACTTTGTTATCTGCATATATATATATATATATATATATATATATATATATATATATATATATTGTTAATATTGTGGCCGCCAATAATGAATTCTAGTTGGACTTCTTATTTTTTCTCAATTCTCTCATTATATAGTTTTGATAAGTCCTGTTAAAAGACACATCCTCAACTTAAATTCCTTTATATATTTGTATATCTGCTAAACACATTTTCTATACGTATACACGTGGTCTGTTTCCAGTATAGGTTCTTGATTATTCTTGAATATTCTTCCAAAAATATATCAAGGGCGCTGAAAATTTCTAATAGTTCTTTGTGGTGTACTTTATTGAACGTTTTTGCGTAATCTATAAAACACAGATACACGTCTTTCTGCATTTTTATTGGTCTTTCTGATAAAATTCTGAGCATAAAGCTGGCATGATTTTTTCAATTGTCTTTGATGAACCAGCACTGTTCACGTTCTATTTCATGTTTGATTCTACTGCGCGCTCTATTCATCAGAATTCAGATAATGACCGTTTTTATATAGACCATTACGCTGCTTAGCGGATGGATTTCACATTCATTTGCATCTGGCTTCTTAAGCACTGCTACGAAAATACATCTACTTAGGTCTTCCAGTATATCGCCACTGTTGTATATTCAATTTATTATGTTTCTCATCTTGGCAATGTCGAAATTCCAGCATCTCTGTTACGATTCGATCTTGTCCTGCTGCTTTGTATTGTCGTTAATCTTGCCGATGCCGAAATCGTCCAAGGCTGCTAACAAATCTATTACAACTCCGTCTGGCCCTCCTGCTTTTTTTCTGTTCAATTTGAGCAGATTTCACATCAGATGGTAATATTTCCTCTCCATCGATATTTGCCGGTTGTTCTCTTTCGTTGTGGATAAATTTTCCAATATATTCTTTCGATTTCTTTCTCTTCTTCTAATATCAGGGTTCTGTCTTTGAAATTTATGCATTATGTTAATGAGCATAACTAATTGTTATTTCTCTTATTTTTATGTATATCTTCTTTATCTCTGATAAACATTCTTTCTATTGCTGCTCATTCTTCATTCGGCCATTCCACTTTAACCTGTCAACATGTGTTACTTATTTCTTTGTGTAGAGTTATATTCTGTGCAGTGTCATATTCTGTTCCGTGTATTTTTGCCCCCTCTTCATCTTGTCCAGAATTTCAACTTTCAACCAATCATTTTTGTCTCCGTATGTTTTCTTTTGAGATTATGTCGATTACTGATGTTACTAAAGCTTCCCTTAGTGTGTCTTGAGTTTTCATTTTCCATTTTGTCCCTCGTATCTGCTTTTCGCAATGTCCATATATTTCTCTTTCAGATTAGACTCTTTCAAGAGTCTGTCGTATTTCAAACTGCGTACTTTCCGTAGTTTCATTCTATGCTTATATATTAATGGAAGGTGGCCGCTTCCACAGTCAGTACTGGGATATATTTTTTAGTGTAAACCTGCTTTCCTGAATGTGTTATTGACAGTTATGTAGTCTTTTTGGTTATTTGTTTTCCTCTTCGGCTTCTCCATGTCCTTATTCGTCTTGGGTGTTTTGATATCAGGTTTTGCCTACAACCTGTTCATTCGCTGTTCGCCATTGGAACAATTTTTCTCCTCGTTCATTACGGATCTCTAGTCCGAATTTGCTATTTCGCCATACTTCTTGTTGCTTACTTTGACATTCAGTTCTTCTATGAGTATTAGAATTTCTTGCGATTTGCATTAAGCCTTGGCATTGTCTAGCGTAAAGTAGAACTTTTTCAATTTCTTCCTCTGTATTTTGTACTGGCGTTGCATACACAACTAAGGCGGAGTGATGTAACTTTATAGTCAGTCACTTTATAGTTGAGTGATAATTGGTGTTCACTGTTTAGCATGCAACAACTTAAAGTAGCATCGGATAATTGTATTCTCTTTTGGAAACGAGTCGTGATCATTGAAAATGAGAGTTTCAGAATTGTTTTTACTGGCGATCAAATACGTGCCTCTGGTAGATTAAGAAATGCACAGCTATCGCAATCACTTTGCAAGCAAGCGTGCACAGACACGTAACCACATATTCAAAAGTTGTATTCTGAAATACAGATTGCAATAAATGTAGTCTGTATCCTAGTCTTATGAACCAATTTATTTCTTACAAGATCTGAAATTGATACTTTCTTTCGTTGATTACTGTAAAATCCCGTTCAAAGCGTCAGTTCTCATGTGATCACTGAAGATAGGCGTCAATATGTGTGTGTGTGTGTGTGTGTGTGTGTGTGTTCAATAATTATAACATAAACATATTAGAACATCACTAAAAATAGTCATTTTGTTTCAACACATCTTGTGCATTATAAAGGGATGGTGCTGAATATACACCATCACTTGATTAGACTCCAGAAGTGTTGAATAAAATGGCTACTTCTTAGTGATGTTATATCATGTTTATGTTATAATTTTAGTATAAATAATATTTAATCTGCTCTCTATTGAGCACTCTTTTAAGAATTGCATTTTTGGTTATTGGAATTTATTCCGTCTATACGAATCCTATAATTGTATATATATATATATATATATATATATATATATATATATATATATATATATATATATAAAATTAGGAAAACAAATATGAAAAAACTTCGGAGTTTTGTTGATCAATTTCAGTGAACATTAAAAAAATAATCCGTGACTTGAGAGGATTAAAATTGAAATAAACAGACATAATCATACTACATTATTTACATAAATATTCTTCAATCAAGATATGCTACCTAAACATATATTTTTAAAACTACATGATTCAGCGGAATATCACAATGCCAACACCTGGCAATTCAAACGTGAAGTTTTGAGAAGGCAGATTGAGATATCAGCAAACAACGTAAAAATTCTTAAAAAGTCTGAGAGATCCATAGCAACCTAAAAGTGACGAAAATGAACATTTTAAGGAAACTCAATATAGACTTACAGGAATCGCTAAGAAATTGGAAATGCAATACAGTCTGAACATTCAAAAACATTAATGCATTTTACAAAGGAATTATTCATCTTCCAAATAATAAAGACAAGTTTATAAACATGTCTGTGTATGAACTAACAAACCAAAAAAGGAATTACTCAACCTTGCACACAAATGTTATCTTTACAGATAATATTATAGATTGAAAAAAAAACTGAAATATAAATGGTATATCAAAATATACAAACACTTGAATAACAACTAATAAAAACAAAACCAGAAAATCGGGACCTACTCAAAGCTGAAGCAATAAAAGATAGACATGACAAAAGAAAAAGAAAAAAAATGACCTAGCTTCTATTAAAACAATTAAAAATTGCTGCAAAGGAGCTATGTATCCATACCAATATAATTGTCTAAAAAAGCAGGGAAAAAACAATATCTTCGTTTTATTAAATAAATTTGATTATAATTAAAAAATGTAACAAATACTTGTCAACAAACCTAAAGTTTTAAAAGTCCAAAAAATATGATTAAACAAATGAAATTGAGAATCAAGAAACTAATCATAGCCAACAAAGCTTAACAAAATAACTTAAAACTTCCCCAAATAATTGGTGACGACAAAACAGGATACATGTATGGAAACATAAAAATACATCAACCTAACTTCCCTCTCTGTCCAATCCTATCCCATATCCTCGCTTCTGTTTAACAATTAATTAAAATCATTAACCAACTAATTATTCCATACATACCCAGTAAAGACAGCATTAAATCAACTCATGATCTACTCCAATTCCAGAAAATACAAAAACCTAATGATGATACCGTTGCCTCACTTGAAGTTGAAAGTTTATTTACTAATAACCCAGTTAGAGAAACGATTGATACAATTATGAAGAATAATTACAAACATCCATCTCTCCCTCCATTAAAAATTAGACCTAACATATTACATGAAATAATTTTCATTTTTACCACTGTGGTTCCCTTCTATGATAGTTAAAATAATATATACATACAATAATATATACATACAATAATATATACGTACAATAATATATACATACAATAATATAAACGTACAATAATATATACGTACAATAATATATACATACAATAATATATAGGTACAATAAAATATACATACAATAATATATACGTACAATAATATATACGTACAATAATATATACGTACAATGCAATTGTGTTTCTATTTATTTATAAATTTAAACGTGAACTTTTGAGAAGGCAGTTTGAGATATCAACAATGTAAAAATTCTTTGTAAAAAATAATAATTATTCTATTTTATTTCTGGGGCCAACATTTAGTAACTTCTACATTAATAACCTCGAAAATAAAATATTTAATACCACTAAAATAAACTCCATTTAACTAAACTATGTTAGTGATATTGTCATCTTAGTCAGAAGCATACATGAAATACATAGACTATAAAAAAATAAACAAAAAAAAATCCGTCCTGAAATTCACATACGAACAATAACTCCCTTTTCTTGAAGGATTGATCGACACTAATAATAATATATTTACTACTGCCCCATTTATAAAAACATCTAGCATAAACACATGCATTCTCAACTATAAAAGTGTACGTCATATTACAAAATAGCTATTATATGAAATTTATAAACTGTGCAAAAGCAAATTTTTCAACAAAAAAGCTTTTCCATACTGAATTAAAAAACAAAAACAAACTCTCATTAATAATGACATTTCCCAATTACATTCTTGATGAACACATTAGACGAGCTTATTTGAAATATTAACATAAATAAAAAAAGAAAATAATAATCCTCAAATAATTCTAAATATATCAAACTACTATACAGCAATCAAATACATTTTAACTACAATCAAGATGAAAAAATTCTAAAAAAAAACTCGTAAGTCCTAATATATCCCCCACTGATCACAAGAAAAATATTAATCATATACTGCACTAATTTTAATACAACAAAATTAATCATTTACATTAACTCCTCACCGTCAACTAGCGTTTTACAAGACCATCGTATATCAATTTAAATGATTTTTGGGAGATTGCATCTCTGAAAAAAAATGTCAATATAAACACACACACACACACACACACACACACACACACACACACACACACACACACACACATATATATATATATATATATATATATATATATATATTTGTGTGTGTGTGTTGGTTTTATTACTACGCCTATGATAGGAGACTTATATTTCATTTGAATCTCTCAAATTTTAAAGGAACTTTCCTGTGCACATTCACAGTTTAGACAGATAGTAATTGACAATACAACTATACTCCATCACTAAAATGATAAACAAAAACTTAAAATTCTTGAAGCCCTTTATATGAGAGAATTTGGCCAAAAATAAATAAAATCAATTACAAGCATAGCAAGAAAATTCTGAAATGCTTATAGCAGCAAATTTAAAAAAAATACTTATTATAATGGGTATATGAATCATTGGCTGAACACATGTCTAATTGCCGTCTCGAGATGGAAATTATCTATTTAAAGTTTGGCTTTCAAGCATTTTAAATCTCCAATGTCAAGTAGCACAAGTATAACCTACACAAAAAACAAATTCAAAAGCCTTCAAACTCTATAAAAGAAATGTTACTGGGAATAATCTTCACAGGGGAAAAACGCCAAGTAATTAGAGAGTCAAGACATGTAAAGGGATTCCCATTCCAAACCTTTATCCATTACGCTAACAAAGTTACAAACAGATTGAATAAATATTCACTTCATTTGGTCAATGGATTCGTTATTGACAACTCAATTTGAAAGTAAATAGAATAAATTTTCTTAATGAAAAAATTAAATATTTTTGGTGCCGATATGAAAGCATCTTTGATATTGGCTGAATCATTATCGCCATTTATTTTGTTTACAAACACCGTTTCAGTAAATATTTATTCCAGTCTTCGTCAAATATGTAGTTATCATTCAGCATCGTGAATTTTGTCAAAATTTACGCAGAACTTTTATTAGAGTAATTCAAATATCGAAGCGTGAAAACAAATAAATAAATAAATAAAATTGCTGACACTACAAATTATTCAAGCATTCTGCAATAAATCCCAAGCTGTATATTTGATAAAAAAAAAAAACAAAAAAACACCATAAACTAATTTTAATGTGCTTTAATATGACATTAAAATTCAATTCATATCAGATACAGAAGATGCTAAAAGACATGATATTTTACGCAATACTATCCCCATAGCGGATTAAATTACACATTCTGCTCATATTATTTTTTCGTCAAATATGTGTTTGGCCTTCTTCGCTTCAAGACATATTCACTAAGGTATCTATTGTTTATTGAATTGCATGCATAATATGGAACCTAATTAATGATAACATAATAATCACTTGGAAAATCGAATATTACGAATCGTTGGTACGTAATATTTTTTCTTAAACACCCTAATAACAAAGGGGAAATTTAATTAAATTTCCGAAGGACATATAATAGTCTTTTTCTGTAGCGCACAATATATATACTTTAACAGAACTTTCTTCCCTGCGCAAATTTCTTGAACTTTTCTTCCCTGAGAAAATTATTAGTATTGTTGTTCAAACAATACTAATAATTTTATCTGAGAATCGTTTACCGTTATAAGAAGACTACAACATTAACGAACCACTTTTGAAATACGAGCGTGGGGCTGAAAAGTTTATAGTCTGACTGTGAAGTAGTGACGCGGAGCTGTGAAATCTTGTATGCATTCATTTCAACACTTCATGCTAATAACTGTATTGTTTTTTTCCACTTAAACTGACACATGACTGTTCCAAGAAGACTTCAAAAATAACTAGTAGCGATTTCTTTTGAAAGTGAACAAAATGTAATTCTAACGGCCATCAGTGGAATTAAACCCATGGGAGTTCCGCACTGATCCTCAGGATATGGTATCAGCCAGCCGTTATCCAACCCTGTTTAACACCTGTTGTATTCCATAGCTCGGACACAGGTTACTCTGCTGTTTCATAGGCTCGTTAGTCTTTATTTTCGGCCCACTTCCATGCCGCTGTCTACGCTTTCTTTCTCTGAGCGAACTTGACGCTAAAGTCTGGCTCATCTATGGTGGCAGCCGGACACAGGGATGATTTTCTGGCGAACCCCACTGCCACGAAGGAGTGATTCCCACTCCCTCTAGTCCTTTGTTCGCATTCATCTCGATCAAGAGATCGAAACCAGGTGGCTTTTCACTATCCACCAGTACGACAATCTTGCCAGCACATTCACCTTGCATCCGGAAAGCAACGACTTCGATCCCACATCAGCCTCTCATTTTCCCGTCTATCGTTGTTACACATACAGGCCCTTTCGTCCATGGCTAGCATATCTCTCACCCAGTGTCGACTAGCATGGTGACGGTTCTGTCATCAAACTGGACCCCGATCACAGTTAGTGAGGGCTGGAGAAGATACTAGTACTGACATATCTGTTCTGACGTTTTCTCGGACAGTTTCGAGACATATGGCCCACGGTATAGCGACGGTAACAGCATTGATCCACGGTATGGCAACAGTAATAACGCACTGCATTGCGTTGTCCTCGCTCTAGTCTCCTGTCATTTTCTCGGCTCTGACAATCTTTCTGACATGAACGTTCGTACTTTGTATTGACCGCGCCGCCGCTGCCACCATGACTTCCCCCATCTCATAATCGCCCAGGCTTGGGAATTAACTTCAACTCGAATTTGGGGTTTACCATTGTCTCTCAATAGCCGTCTTGTCTTTTTTTCGTATGTCCTCAAGTTGAGAGCGCCCCTCGACTGAGAAAAATCTGGTGTCAAATATCTCTCCCAGTCCCAGACCCACGCTGACTATAAGCTAGTACCTGACCAGTATAGTTCATATGCAAATAGTAAGCGTCACCCATTCGACGTAGAATGCTTTCTCCCATCACAGCCCATTGTGGAAGATGATGTAACTCCTGCTAAACTACAGCAAACAACACTGAGTCTTTTATCTTTTGACCCGATTCTCTGTTACATAACACTCGCCAGTATTCGAACTTTTTTTCAGTAGTAAGGTTGGATGTTCTCATCTGATGTAGAGTTCTACAAAATGATTTTAATCACTCTTTAATTGATTGCTCCTAAGTTACCATTCCATAATTATCTCTTTCATATTCTACAGCTTTTTCATTTCTCGGATGAATCACAGATATTTCTGCAGCATTTCGTTTTCTTTGACGTAAACTCAGTTATCTGCCTGAAAAAAACTATAGCGGTTTTAATTTTTTCTTACAGGCAATGGTTCGTTTGAATCAAAAGACTCACAAGGAATGTGTTTGCTTTCTCTCAGACACATTAATTCATTCTACAGGTAAACTTCGTAACTATTTGGATACCTCGACGTGGTGTTGCGGTTAGAAAACTTGTCTTGCAAGATCAGTTATAACTGAATAGTGAGTTCGATTCTCCCTGGTTGCTCCATGCTTTCGACCTTTTGCCACATCTAAGCGGCGTGGTATAATGTTTAGCAAGCTTGTCTCGCTAAAACAGTTACGTCTGAATAGTGAGTTCGATTCTCACAGGGTTCTCCACACTCTTAGCCGTGTGCCACATCTATGCTTAGAAAACTATTTTGGGCTACTCGAGACGGTGTATTGCTTGGCAAGCTTGTCTCGCTAGAACAATTACACCTGAGTAGTGAGTTTGATCCTCACTGGGTGCCTCTTACTTTCGGTCTTGTACCACATCTAAGCTAAGTTTGGAAAATCACTATACTTCGTATCTATTTTGGAATCGCAGCTACTTGCACACTTTCAGGCGGGTCATTCTTCTTCCGATCTAATCAGATCTTTTTATACATGTCTAGGTTTTTACTTTTTTTCTGAGATGAATTGTCGCATTCACTGAAGATGGTGATTAGTTTTGGTCTCTAGATCCACATAACCTGAATTTCTTATTCTCTTGTGTCTTACCTAAATTTTGATGTTCTTATGGTTTTGGTTCGCGTCGCCATTGGCAGATATCACGTTTCTTTCATTAAATTTCCCAAGCGCAATCCTTTATCTTTAGCTTCTGAAACGTTCATAAACATTTTTCTGCTTAGTTTTCCAGTTTTTACTTTCGATTGTTTCCGCTTCGAAATATGGAAAGGCCTATTAGGATTCATACAAGTTTGGGCTTATGGAATCGAATTTTTCTCACAATGTTTTTGTGTGGTCTTCGAGTAGACACTGCATGTCTCAATACTGATATTGCCTCTCTGACCTTTTTGATTATAATACATTATTATTATTATTATTATTATTATTGTCGTTGTTGTTGTTGCTAACCTTACTACTCATCTTCCTCCTACTATTCATTCATTCTCTCTTCAAACAATTACTACGTTGAGGTATACACTGAAGATTAAGTTACAACAGGTTTTCTCAACTTCGTCGATCTGTTCAAAAATACCGTCGACTGAGCGAATCAAACTCTCGGAAACTGACAATTCTTCCAATCTTCATTCACTTACTTTGACTCCGTTCCTAACAATATATCGACATATTTTTTCACTTGCTAAATTCACCAGGTTTTCATTTGGCGTACTACCAGCAAATCCGATCTTATTTTGGATGGAGTTAATCTCACAGACCAAGATGCGTTTATGTTCTTCATTCTTTACGAATGATTGTGGTTTGTCCATGTATCCTGAGTAACCACACGCCAACACTTGCACAGTTCCTCGTAGATCGCCTTACCTACTCAGTCATATTTATTTTTTTAATTCTTTCTTTTTTCAACAGTCACTGATATTTATGTTACTTACTCTCTCATTCTTCTTTCCAAGGAGTTTAAATTTACTGTATTCATGTATTTATAATGGCATATATAGAATTGGTTCTCATGGCCTTGTTTTGGGGCTCGATTTTCTCTTTTTTCTATTGCAGTTTTGGGCGTAGCTCTTTCTCGTCTTGCCTTTATGGTCCAGTGAACCACGCTTCATCTCCTTTGATTTGCCGTGTTCTCCGCCATCTTCGGTGCTGAGTTAATTTTTTTCTTCCTCTTTTACCTTAACTTCAGTTCTGTAGATGTTGTCTCTTGGTTGTAATGCCTTATAAATAATCATCTTTCTTAGACTGATGCAAATGCGTAAGTTTCTATCTTAATGAGGAGTCCGAAGTACTTTAAAATAAACATAGTATAAGTATTTCTTTATTTAAATAGTTTGGTCTCCAGTATATTTCTGAGATTAATTACTGCTTTCCCATTTCATTTCATTATCAACGCTGTTACCTAATCCAAAATACATAGGCGGTTACAAACCTGCTTATAGCTGAACGTTCTCATGGATTCGAATTTGGGAAGTTCAATTCCTTTTATTGCTTCTGTTACTTCCCTTGTTCATTTTCATCATTGTCCATTTTCAAATACCAAATATCATTTCTAAATCGTGACTGAACATTCTGTCCATCTGTATAATAGATTCTAATTCCTTATTTTTTCACTGATTGTCTATACCAATAGAAAATAGTGACCTAATTTCTACCCAGTAGTCCAGCCATGTTTTCACTATTTTTTCTCGTGCACAACGGATCATTTTTTGGGGTCTTCGATAATGAATGACTGTCTCAAACTTCATCGCACACAATTTACTCAGTTCAAGAGAGAAAAAAAATTACCAGGAAGATATCTTGCCAACTGCCTATTATTATTTGTACATTTTTAGTGATTGTTCTTACGCCAGTGTTCCTTTCTGTAATTATTGAACATTTAAGACAATTATTTTTTCTTCAACGTCCAATAAATAGAATTGTAATAAATCTTTATTTCAGCTGTCATCGAATGGAGTTTGGGTAACGATTGAATTTTATTGCATTTGAGACATACGGCCCACGGTATAGCGACGGTAACAGCATTGCCCCACGGTATGGCAACAGTAATAACGCACGGCATTGCGTTGTCCTCGCTCTAGTCTCCTGTCATTTTCTCGTCTCTGACAATCTTTTTGCAATGTCGTTAATAGCATTGAATCTAAATCATTTTCTGACATTCGTACTTTGTATTGAGCGGGCCGCCGCTGCCACCATGACTTCCCCCATCTCATAATCGCCCAGGCTCGGGAATTATTTATTTTATTTACTTAACTTTTATATTGATATATCAAAAGATAAGAAAAATATTTCAATTTTTTATTCATGCTCATCTAGGAGATCAAAAAGATAGAATAAAAGCAAAATGTCACAAAAAATTTTAAGTTCATAAATAATTTTTTATGCAAAAGTAAAGTAAGTTTACCACTTGAAATTACAATCCGATTCATCTTTTTTAGATGAAGAAAGAAAATGGTAATTTTACCGATAAAATTGTAAGATAATTGAAGCAAGAATTTCATTTTCAAATATAAATACACTGCACACAATCATAGCGAAATAAATAAATTTATAAGTTGACATATAATCTCTTGTAGGGTTATTCAGTTGGTAGTAGGACTAACTGAGTTTGTATAGTGTGTGACATTCAGGCTTAGCAGCGAGTAGCTTATCTATGTCGGGCAGAGGGATGTTTGGACAAACACTGCATTACCCAGGTTTCTTAGCTGACCTTCATGGCTCCTACCGACGTCTGGCTTTTCCTGTATCTATTTGCTCGTCGTTGAAATCCCGTTGACAAAATGAAGGAACACGAGACGAAAAAGCTAATGACGTACTTGAAAGAAGAATTTAAATATTGTTTGGAAATGAGAAAAATACCAAAATAAATCTGTGACACTCCAACGGAAGAACTGAAGGAGAAAAAAATGCGATTGGAGGAGAATTGGGAATGAGAGAAAATTTTCTTTCCAGAATAATTTTAATGTCCGTTATTTGGAATGAATTCAAACGGAAAAATAAAATTGTTATATTATTTTTCATATATGAACACATTTAGAGAGAAACATAAGTGATAACCTCTCATGAATACACACACACATACAAACACATACGCACACATAAATATACACGCACACACACACACACGTGTGTGTGTGTACTAATATATAGATATACAGATTTAAGGTCATGCTGTTATGGAGTCCGGTAATTCATCTAGATTAATTGTTTGAGCAATCATAGATGCATCACATCACATAGATGCTCCCTAAGTTCATATATATATATATATATATATATATATATATATATATATATATATATATATATATATATATATATATTGAAAGAAAAGATGTATGACAAATTGGAACAATTTTTGAAGCGTTTTAGCCGTTAGAATTTCATCGGACTGAGTTTTTTGATGCTGTTATGACTACACATGCGCAAGAACGAGAGAAGCTGAGAGTCTTTAAATTTTTGAATATTTTTTTTTTTTTTGCAATCTACCCAAATTTATCTATATTCTTTTTCCCTTTCTTCCCATCATTGTTTTTAAATATCCCACATTTTGATAACAGAAAATCTACCAAGAATTTGTGAAACGTTATTAATGTGGACGTACATTTACTGCGGTTGAAATAGCGATTAAAGCACTTTCTACACATTTTCGTCTTAGTGAATTATGTTGTCTTTTAATTAGAGTAGCATTATTTATAGCAAAAGTGTGATCATTTTCTCTACGGTGAACTACCAATTCGTTTTGTATGCGTGTTTTTTTTTATGTCTCTTTTGTGTTTTGTGTTTTGTGTTTTATTTAAAGTTCTTGAGGTTTCTCCAATATATTCTTTCTAGCAATCATTGCAATTATAGAGTAAATTCCTCCTTCAAATTTTGGCGTGTTGTTTTGCTTTGTATTGATTCAGTTATTTATTGTTTTTGTTGTAGTTATGACGAATTTTTATGTTGAGTTTATTTTTTTTTATTGTAGTCCCGATAGAGTTAGTGGGTAGAATAATATATTTTTTGATTCGTTGTGTTTGTCAGGAGGGAAGAGCTTTTCTATTTTGGAACATTTTATGAGCCTTTTGTTTCTCATTAAATATGAAATAGGGTATTGAAGGGTCTTGAAAGTATTTCCATTGAGTGCTCTTCAGTAGGATAAAAAATAATAATTGCTGATTGTATTGTTTTGTTATGAGGGAAATAGTAGTTTATTAAGTCATTTTAGTTAGTTGATTTTCGGTAGACATTAAGTTTTAGACTGCAATCAGATGTATGTTTATTTTGGCAGGTTTTATTGTGGCAAGATTCTTTCAACGTCATATTTTTTTCGTATGTATGTATGTATGTGTAATTGTTATAAAATAATAAAAAATGGAATGCGGTGAAAAATACATACCGACCACAGATCTCTCGACATTTCGATTCTTATCTGTAATTTGTGTATAGTAATGATGGTTTTGTGAAGTATAATGGAGTGGTTGCTTTTCGCCGTCTGCGCTGTTTTCAATAAATTGTTCCTTCCTATAGACTGTTTGTTCACTAAAGTTCTTTATCATCTTTTATTAAATGTTTGTACGCGGTTTCATACACCTTACTACGAGTGAAGTTAGAATATGAACTGCCTCAGTTAGTATTTGAACTCTGATCACCTATTCCCTTTTTCATGCTGTTCCTCTTTCCGGTATTTTATGCCTACCTGTTCAAATTTAAACAGCTCTAAATTACTATCGTGATTATTACTTAATATTATCATCAAAATTAATTTTGTTATTCTGTATGGAATCTTGAGAGTGAATGAAAAAATAACGGGAATATAATATGTTATGCAAACAAATGGTTAAAATCCGAGATGCATTATATAGAATATTTTGCCACTATTTTAATTTAGACTTGAGGATTCTTATTAATGCAGTTACAACAAAGAATGGAACAATTAGAGAACAATGAACATCGTGTCTCTCTTTATTTTCCAAGGTTCGATTGATTGTAAAAATCTCAATTATAAATATATTTGTCGAGTAGACAATGAAGTGGCTGTAATATATTCATCCCAGTATTTTTACAGTCTATAGAATTGATTGAATCTGTTGAATTCATCGAATTAAGGATGAAATCTTTTTCAATTCAGTGCATAAATGTTGTTAAAAATACAGATTAAAAGTTGTCTTTTGTCTGTCTGTTGTTTTGTTTTCATAATTTTTATTCCACTTAGCGATGCATTAACAATTTCACGATTCCAAAAACCTGACTCACTTTTCATTAATATGCTACTTCAGCTGCAAGCTAATCGAATATTAGATATCATCTTGTATTTAAAAGGTTTGATGCTATCTTGAGGCAGACTAACGGCAATAAAAAAAATAAATCACTATCTGGGTATATTCTGCTGATATCTGGTTAATTCTATTACATTTCCACGAAATTAATTTAAAGTAATTTCCTATTTCTCGTCGAATTCTCCTAACAAATAATTATTAATATTCTCCCTTAAATCATCTCTTAAATATTGAAATAGTTGAGAAAGAAAATGGAATCAGGGATTCGAGTTAAATTTCCGTCTGAAACTTTTCACTAACACTCTTAGGAAAGAAAAGGAAACCTCTCTTTTCTTTCAACTTTGACTTTAAGGAAGGTCTGAAATATTTCTAGTCTTGGTTGGCAGCCAGTCTATGTGAATGAAACTTCTGCTTTCACAAACTGTGGAGAATGCTAAGGGAAAGCAATCCACAATATTTCTTAAGGACAACCAGAATAACACACAGTTAAAAGGTATTTTAAAAAGGAAAATATCAAGTAGAGAGCATTGACCACTTATATCATAAAATACATAAAAAGATATGGAAAGAGAGAGAGAGAGAGAGAGATAATAGAGAAAAGGATCAATAATCGCCTGTGTCCTGAAGAGAATTGTGTTTACGCTTCTTGTTTTTACAATAGAAAAATAAATTTCTGGACAAAGGGTAACACATTCAGTTGTTTACATTTAAAAAAAAAAATTAAAGTTCCTTTTCGAATGTTTGGCACTAAGACATTATGCTACCAATTAAGTACTGAAGAAAGAAGTTATTATCCGTTATCAGAATTTAACAATAGCTTCATTCACAGAAATGTGCTATTATATATTGATATGTCCCGGAGAGGGATATATTTGAACGAAGTAGCTAAGTGGTTTTGGCTACTATAAGTAGAATACGGTAGCAGTAATCGACTGGTACGCGTCGTAGTCGCAAGTAAGAAGTGTAGATCAATGGCGTAGTCCAATGGGCGTCGTTATAGACTTAGCTCTCAGACTAAGGCTCTTTGACTCTCCTACACGTCCGTCGGTATTTATGACGGACACCAGCCAATCAGAGAGGGGGAACACATGTGTACGCATATTCCATTATATCATATCATATATATATATATATATATATATATATATATATATATATATATATATATATATATATAAAATTGAAGAAGTAAAGACTCAGAGGCGACAGGCTGTTTCATGCTAGACGGAATCGTCAGCCCACGTGTGTTGTTTTTTTCTCGACTATTTATATATACCACTCAGTGATGCATTGTTAAATTAACCCAAATAAATAAATAAACATGCCACTCCCGCCAAAATATCCGTCAGAACAGACTATCCACAATGCACCACTGACCCGTATATATAAATAGTCGAGAAAAAAATAACACACATGGCCTGACGATTGCCTTTAGCATGAAATCGCCTCTCACCTGTGAGTGTTGACTTCACTGTTTACAATTATATTTATTTATATTTACATACGCTCCATCTCAGATATTGAGTACTTTATCCCATAAACATAGCATACCTTAAAACTATATTTCTTCATATATATATATATATATATATATATATATATATATATATAATATATTAATCGAATGTGCCTGAAGCAAGGCGGTAAAGACACTGAGATACAGAGAGTTACTAGGCGTGAAAGAATTAGAAAATCGAAAGGAGAACAATAAAAGTGTAATCAGGAAGAGAGTAGATAACGATTGACATTGCATTCAAATTTTTGAAGGTCAAAGTTGACTAGAAAGAAGCCGGAAGAGACTTCCACAAGTGAGAAGTGCGAGAGAAGAAACTGCTAGCATAGAACTTACGGTTACATCTAGCCAATTCAACTGTAAAATGATGAGTCCATTGGCCAATCTTGTACGAAGAAAATCATCCATATTTTAATCGAATTCACCCCATGTAAAACAGTAAAACCATTAAGACACAGAGGGTTACTGGTAGAATTAGAAAACAAAAATCATTATTAGGGAGCGAGAACAATAGAAGAGTACTCAGGAATAAATAGATAACGATTGGCATCACATTTAAATTTAAAAGATCAAAATTAGCCTGAAAGCATGGAGTCGGAAGAAAGTTCCACAAACGGTGTAATACTTCTTCTATGTCCATTCAAGATATTGATAATGAAGGTTTTCCATAACTTCCTGTCCTTTGTAGCTATAAGTAAGGCTTAGCTTTTCCTATCTCTTCTAATCTTCAGCAAACTATTTCTACAAATCCTTATTTGAAGTGCGTATTGCCAAACATGAAAAAATATGCATGTGAAGGAATAAGAAAATTGAAAGGATTATAAAATAGCGAGAACAATAAAAAGTAATCAGGAAGACAGTAGATAACATGCCACTCCCGCCAAATATATCAAAATGATCTTGAGCAAGTAAACATTTCGCCATTTAGAATTCAAGATGAAATTCACAGTATCCCAGCAGTGATGTTGCAGCAGTCAATGAGGAATATTAACAGCATATTTGAAGAATGCATTTGTACAGGAGGACGCCACCTACAGGATGTAATTTTTAAAAAATGAAAATTCACTCATTGGTTCTTAAATGGCATGTTTTAAGGTTTCAATTACTATGAATAAAATATTTTTCTTCCATCACTCTTGGTTTTATTGGATTGTTAAAAAGGTCTCGTTTTTGGGGTCACCCTATATATATATATATATATATATATATATATATATATATATATATATATAGGGTGACCAAATATAGGTATATATCTTCCATCACTCTTGGTTTTATTGGATTGTTAAAAGTTCCCCTTTTTTGGGTCACCCTGTATCATAAGAGTGTCAAAAATTCTAGCTTACTTGTTATTTACCGAAGCAATTCCAAATGCCTATTTCTGATTCAAGTAAAAGGTTCCTTTTTTGATTTGCATTTTCCTAAAACTTCGTTATTGCTCACATGTTCAATCCATGGTATTAACAATAACCATCTGTAGAACCAGATTTCTGTTGTCTGAAATCTCTTCTTTATCTGTGAATATATTGTCCAGCTTTCACTACCATATAAGAGGATCGAAAAATTATTAATCCGATTCAGTCAGGTTCGAACTGTACACTCTATTTATAGACGGAATGTCCTTTTTGTATTACGATTCATTTAACATAGGCAGTAATTTCCTTGGAAAAGATTGGGTTTTAATCTGGAACTAGGTTTGCTGAGTTAGTTTAGTAAGTCATTATTAGATCCTTACTGAAGGGACCATAATAACAATGGCGTGAATTACTTCTTTGTTGTTATTATCAGAATGTTTCTTGTCGATGCATTTTCCTGTCATGATCCTGAATAACTATGATAATAACGACCAGCCCAGAAATTCAGATATAAATAGGATTCTTTGGAAAAGGAAGAACGAGAATCATATTTAAGTGAACTTTCATCTAATGAAATACAACGTCATTTCTTTTCTTTTTTTCTCTTTTGAATTTATATTCTAGTAACATTGTGAGGACATCAGATGTGTTTATGTGACCGGAAAGGGTGTTTTGAAACCATTGTCATTGCTCCGTGGTGGGTGGACTCAATTGTTTTGTTCCGTTAATCTCCACGACGGTCTTCAAGTTATTACACTTTAATGTTCCCAGTACGGAGATTTTGCCGACTTTGTTTTCTCGAATTCTTTTATCACCACGAACAGTGTCGCCACACGTGCTCTCCCTCTCTTTTTCCGTTTTCCTATATTTGATGAGTCATACTGTCATACTTTAGGCCATAAGGTTACCTTTACTCTCTTTTTGTCGCCAGTGCTTTAGTCTCTATTCTCCGATTTCTTCTATGATATATATATATATATATATATATATATATATATATATATATATATATATATATATATATATAGGTCCATGATCCTCATTCTCTATTTATTATCTGGTAACAAATCACGACTATCGGTTGGTTCATTTCTCAGAATTGTTAACCTGACCCCAGGATCTCTAACACCTTCTGTAAAGAAACATTTCATTTGCACCAATACTAACCATGTACGGATTTCTGTACCACTGTAGGCTTTATTCACTAGTTTAATTATTCTTTGCATATAACAATGTATTCCCTAATACCTACTTTCTTGAATATTAACCAACTATAGGAAGAATTCTTAAGTTTTGGTGCATATTCCGTAAATTTCTTGGAGTATGTATATTATCTGTTCACATGTTATATTTTCATTTTCTGCCATTATTTTTGTATAATGTATCGTCCATTGTGAGTTCATAGTTTTCTTCCTCAGTCTCCAGAATTATGGGAAAATATTTTTCTATCCATATACCCAGGTCTCATAATGACCTTCTTCCTTCCTAAGGGGTTAAAATTTTGAGAAATCGATATCAGTATTAACGACCTAATTTATTTTGAGTGTGAAACATCGAAATATTTTCCTAATTATTTGGCGTGCAATTATTAAACTGTCACTTGGTTTTATAGCGCTAAGTTCAGCAGAAAAAGTCAAGAGATGACAATTAACTAAATTTTGTGTTTTTTTTTAGTTTCTGTATTCTGATTACTATAAGAAGGAAATGAATCTCACTGTATTTAATCTTTCCTTATTCTATGCTTTGTCCTAGTCCCAAGCAAAGGTCTGAAGAAATGTGCCTGTAACATTTAAATATACCTTATCACTTCCTAAATGAATTTAATAGTAAAAAAACAGCTTTCTTATTTTCTCACTAATTGATATAAGAATTTATAAATTCAACCGACGGTTAAGTTATTTACAAAATGTACCAAAAAAGTAAAAATTGTGACGTCAGTGTTCGCTCCTGGTTTTGTCATTTACGGTTGATAACCTACTTTATGTTTGGGCCATCTTATTGTCTTGAAACATTTCAGAAACAGCCTTTCTGCTTGTTCCTTGCGCTAGTCTCACGGCTATTGATGGCATTGTTTTATCTCCGGACGGTGCTTCCAGATTATTTTCAGTGTGATTAGATAAATCGGAGAATATTCGGTAAAGCATCCTCTCCGAAGATATCACACACACACACACACACACACACACACACACACACACACACACACACACACACACAAGAAAGAGACACACACACATACACACAGATATATATATATATATTTACTGAACAATTTAGTTCATGCTTCATCGACTGAAAAACACTTACAGCAAAAAAAAAATCTCCAATTACCATATTAGTAAAAAACGCACTCTTAAATTTTCAAAAAAAATCAACCTTAGCGTAGCGACTGCACGCTCTAAGATTTCTTATCCGTTAATAATAACACAAAAAAAACAACATATTTCGATTAACATTTAATCTTTCGTGTCCCGCTACTATCTGGATTTAATAAAAAAAAATAATAATAATTTCCATGCCTGAAGATGGCTGTAAGTACAGCTGAAAGTACTAGCAAAATAAAAAAAAGACCTTATACAACTTAAAGTTATTAAAAACATGGATCGTAACACTCATCGAGAGGTTCGTGGGTTAATGTAACTTTAATAAATTTGTTTGCGAAGATGTTTTTCGCCATTTATATCATTAAATTTACTAATCTACATTTTGTATGAATGATTCATGTAATATATATATAGATGGATATATATATATATATATATATATATATATATATATATATATATATATATATATATATATATATATATATATATATATATATGTATAAAAACGGCTAATCTCATCATTAATTCTACCAATTGGCTTGATGATACCATTTACCTAAAAATATATTTATTTGTATTCTATGGGACGAAGATTACCAGATTAACTAAAATGAGATTTAGGGAAAAGTATTTCTGATTTTCATATATAAAAAGTGGGAAGAAATATTTCTTTATGTGACAAACGTATATGAGAAAATAATAGAAATCAATGAATTCACACTTGCACTGAGTGTACAGTTTTTTATTTGATAAATTTGGAAGATAGAGAAGATGACATTTCGTTTTACGCTGATATGGTGAGGGAATTGCAAATGTTTCACTGGTGTTAGAGAATTCTTCGATTGTCATTTGTCAGTAATATTTGGAACGCAAAAGAGAGAATGGCGTCCTTGGTATTCATGAGAATCCCATTTTTTCGATAATTAGTCCTGGTTTTCTATTTCACTGCGCCTGGGTGTGTGTGTGTGTGTGTGTGTGAGAGAGAGAGAGAGAGAGAGAGAGAGACAGATAGAAATAGAGAAATAGCTAGAGAAAGACAGACAGATAGTTGGGGTTGTCCAAGCTTTTAGTCGATACGTTAATAACTGTTTAATATACATAACGATAGAGAGTTAATCACGAAAGGAAGTTAAAATCAATATTCTTTTTTTTAAGCCAGAAATTCGTACCAACAGGAAGTAGCGATATCAAAACTCTTAATTTGCAAACATCGATTGGTAAATCGGCAGAGAAAGAAAAAAACTATTCGCAGAAAATGAAGCATATGTTCATTATTATGTAAGCGTTTGTAATTATACCTTTGATCAACAACAACCTCCAAAAACTTCCGGAACACAATACCGTACGCTTAACTGAAGAATTTCTAATTAAATTTGACGGAATAAACAAAGAAGTTAAACGTTAGAAGCAAAAAAGAAATCGAATTCCTTGAATGTTGAATATTCATGGCAAGATTATTTTAATGAATAGTACACTTAAGCCCTTTTCTAATTAATAAGACCTGTGTGAAACACGTGGGAGGTTTGATAAAATATCATAAAGCATTAAAAGTCCATTAGTATAATTAAAATATTTTCGTGAAGGTTTTCTCAATTACACACACACAAACACACACAAATATTGTGTATTTGGGCAGCAATCGCTCTTTTATAGAAGTTTCATTAAAAAATGACTAACAAAGTACAGGGGTTAAGTTTATTATTTAGTTTTTCTTATGTTCCTATAATGTTCTTCTTTTCTGGACCTAAATGTTGTAGAAATTCATTATTCGTAAAATCATTCGTGTACATTTGTGACTAGTCTGACTTCAAAGTTTAACGTCCGTAGTAGTGAGTTAACTGAGAAGTGTTCCGTTTAGCAATGGAAGGATATTTATATCGTGAGCGGGCAGATAGGATTTTTGCATATAGCCGCGTGAATGGTAATGGACGCAAAGCTGCACGTCTGTATCAGATTGCGTTTCAAGGTCGAAGGCAGCCGACTCATGTGCAGGGTCTTTCACCCTCTGATTACTCACCACCGGAGTACTTTTGCCGACTGTTTATTGCACAGACGGCCGACCCGTTATTTGTCACTTCAGCTTTGTTTACGGATGGAAGAGATGGAATAACAAATTTACACAGCCAACATTTGTCATCTGATCGCAATTGTCGTGGTACAATACCGTCTAGACACCAGAATCTGTTTACGATTAATGTTTGGACTAGAATTGTAGCTGACTGCCTGGTAGGCCGCTACGTTCTCCCGGCACGTTTTACAGGAGCTATATACAGACTTGCTAGAAGATGTATTCCTGCTAATACAAAGAGGCATGTCGTTCATGCATGATGGGTCTCCAGCATATTTTAGTTACATTGGTGTCGATTCATTGGCTGACATCTACCATGAAACATGAATAGGCAGGGAAGGACGGGTTTCATGGCCTGCACATTCTCCTGACCTCAATCATTTAGATGTTTATCTTTGGGGGCACCTAAAAAATTGGTTCATGAGGCAGACATTAATAATACAGAAAGCTTTATCAAAAGTGTCATAGGTTCCTGAGAAACCATTGGACACGGTTTGGAAGCATTTGTAATGGTCCACCAGTCAGTGATCCGACGGGTGCATGAGTGTGTAGAAGCCAGATGGGTACATTTTGAACATTTGTTATGAGTTGTTGTGTTGAGGTACAGCGATAGCCTTTCGGACATATGTTTATATGTGCATTTTACTTTGGTTTGATTTCTGACAATATTTCTAAATTTATTTTTGATACACCTTATATATATATATATATATATATATATATGCGTGTGTATGTGTGTGTGTGTTTGTGTGTGTGTGATACAAAATGGGATGACAAGTTAAGAATAGTGCAATACAAAAGAAATGTAACAACATCACAGGCATTGAAACCATTCTAGCAAAGATACAACTTAGGCGGACTGATGATGTTGTGAGAAGGGATGATCATAGGCTTCCAAAAAAGGTGGTGTATGGTCAACTACCAAACACTAAGTGATCAGTTTGTTGTCCACGCTTGCGCTCGAAAGACAAATTGAAAGATAACTTGAAACGCCTCAACATTGACCTCAAAAACTGGGAAGCTCAAGCATCAAATCGAGGAGTGGCGTTAGACATGATTCATTAAGTTATAGGGTTTTGAAGATAGACTGAAGTACCGTTATCAGCTTCTTCAAGTTAAGAAGCAGAGACGTCATCAAAATCCTACTTTAACAGATTTTATCTGTCCGTGTGGTTTTATCGCCCGCAGCAAGGCTGAGCTAGTATCAAACTTAAGAAACACAAATGAAATATGTTATTCCCTTACATGATTTTCTCCACAATATCTCCTGCTAACATGCAAAAGTCTAAAGTGAAAGACACCATCAAATGCTGGCCCTCATTTATCGTTTACGATAAGAGAGTTCGCCATATATATATATATATATATATATATGACCCTGTTAGGCGTTGATGAAAATGTCGGATCACCAAAATACTCAAGAAATGGCTATTGTACAACTTACCAGATTTCGTAGAAAGAGTTTTTATTTCCTCATTAAATTCCCTAGAAATTTCTTTTAATAAGTTTTTTTCTCTCTATGTTGCGTTCCTTAATTAATAAACAACATAATGGTATTGACTTTGGCACCTTTATAATATATATATGTAGATTTTCAAGTTTGACAGAGCACTAAATACAATAATGAATAATGCCTCATATTGTTGTACTTGCGGCGGACTATGCCTATTCATTATAGTTAATGATTTAAATTTACCTTCCTCGTCTTAGGAAAAAAAAAGAATATAAATATCTTGCTTTTTTTCTCGTGAAAAACGTTTAGAGAGATGATGTATTAAATTTGTGCCAATATACTCTTTAGCTGCGCCATTGTTACTTGTGCAGAGAACAGGGAAACCGGATATAATAGACGGGAAAAATGTTCATATAAGGTTTGGCAGGATGAGTGCCAAATAATAATCACTGGTGAGTTTTAACAATTGAATGCATCGGCGTGAATCATCATGAAGGACACCCGGCAAGTGTGGATTAAAAAGCGATTGGTATTTCTCTTCTGAGTAGAGAAATAACTGAAAAGTATTAAAGAGTGTCACGACATTTTACACAGACTTATTGCCGAGGAATTTTATTTGTTACCGGAAATTTTTTTATATATTTTAGCGTGTCATAACGGGTAAAAAGAAACCCATCTGTCTGTAAGAAATCTATGCTTGAGGAAAAGTTTTAAAATGGGTAGGCCGAACGTCGTGGCAACACTAAAAGCAACGAAAAACTAAAATTCAATACTTCGTTTTAACACTCTCTCTCTCTATCTCATATGTGTGTGTGTTTGACTGAACAAATTATTATGTCTGCTAATTTTTAACAAAATGCGTTCATACCCCCCGAATAAACTTTCGTATATTGATGTTAAAGGATGAGAGAAATGTGCTATAGCTGTTTAAATTTCTGTTATTTTCATTTCCCATGTACTTTCGATCTTCCAAGATTATCTTCAGGGGTGCAAGTGGTACAAAACTATTGTTCATTAGTATATGTAGTTATACAAAGTTGTGCGTTGTTACTCATTACTGTAAATTTTTCATTATGCTTTTAAATGCAAAACGGTTGATAATGAGCTGAGCGATCATTAGACCGTGAAAAAATTATCCATTATTTCTTCTATGTTATAATGTCATGGTGACGCGCGCATTAAAGTGTAAAAAATAAACTGTTCCTTTACAGGCATTTCACAATATTACTACAGTATTCATAGTTGATTCTGTCCAGTGCCGGCTTTCATTTATTTAATATAAATTGTTTCTAGTATCTGTAATCTAAATTTGTTGTTTTAATGGTGTAGGATAGTTATGTTGTCGATTAGTAATTTTTTATATTGTGAACGTGGACAGGAATTATTATTTAAACATACACAGAAATACACATATTTCTTTCTTTAGATTTTGGATCTGTTGAAGCCTATAAAGGTGAAACGTGTAATCAAAACAAGTTACAAGAAAATTGTTTCCATTTGTCAAATTTCTTCAATATATACACACACTCACGCACGCACACATAACACAAAAACACATATATACAGACCATGATAGAT
Source organism: Acanthosepion pharaonis (assembly GCA_903632075.3). NCBI lineage: Eukaryota > Metazoa > Mollusca > Cephalopoda > Sepiida > Sepiidae > Acanthosepion > Acanthosepion pharaonis. The sequence goes on along the minus strand of CAHIKZ030000104.1, from coordinate 167,297 downwards.
GAATTGTCGCCATTTTTATTTTTCATTTCGCGCATGCACGTTGTTTCTTTTTTATTTTGTCGGCGGCACAGTATAATAGGGTCAGATAGGCAACGTCTGTCAAAAAAAAGTACAATGACGCAATTCATTCCGCCAGAAATTTTGAAATGGCATGCTGTACTGCTTGGCATACATGCCGTAAGCTCGCATACGAACATTTCAGAGTGTTTGGGTGTCAACTTGAGGACAATGCAGAGCATTCGGAAAGACGTGGATGATTCTAATGGTGATTACGAAAGTGTTTGAAGTGATCACTAATGATGATGACGTTATGCTTCCATTCATCTTCCCGCAGAGACTCAGATTCAACACGGAGACCTACATCAAGTGGCTGGAGGAGGCAACAGGACTCTGCACCATGCCACACAAGCAAGAGAAAACAATTATGGCTGTCAGATAATTTCTGCGACCTCATCACGCTTACATCTAGCCACCTAACTCCCCAAAATACAACCTCCTTGTTTATTATGCGTGGGGCAAGTGACCAACAAAATTCCTTGTAACACCAAAGATGTACATCTTTGGTGTTACAAGGAATTTTGTTGGCAAAGATTATAGCAGCATTTACCAACTTAAACAAGAAGACCGTCGGGAAGAGATGTAGTAGATTCCGAAGTCGTCTGGAGTCCGTGGTTGAAGTCAATGACAATTTTATTGAATAAATTTACTCTTAATATTTCAATATATCTTTTTTTTTAAATTTTGGTAAACATATCTATTCACATGAGATGTCAGTGTTATTTTCATTTTTGCGTAATTTGGACGACAATTTATCCATCGCACCCTGTATATGTACATATTTCGTTAAAAAATGACTCACAAGCTAATGCGATTTATTTAATTTTTCATGTGTTTCTACAAGTGTTTTCTTTTCTGGACACAAAGTGTGTAAAACTGTTCAAAATATCTGCATATCGCCATTAGCAAGACGATTTTTATTTTTTGTTTTTATTTTTAACTGAATATGTGTTTTCTTTTTTAATCTATGCAATTGAAGTTATAAGAATGTTTTATTTTTCAAATTGTGTTCGTAGTTAATGTTACAGAGGTTTTTCCTTTTTATTATTAAGGCTTCCATTATTTGTAATCTTTTTTACATGTGGATACATAAAAAGGGATACCCACTACAACACATCTACAACTGTAAAACTTCTTTAACGACATCATTACTCTATATCTACCAAATATAACATCACATCAGCTCATGACATTCTACAAACTATAAAAACTATACAACTCAATGTATTTTAATGTCACTCGACGTTGAAAATTCATTTACAGAACTCTCTCTCAATGAAACCATCCACATAATCCTTAAAATTTGCATAAAAATAATTCCATTCTACCTCCATCCATGAAAGCAAATATCTCCAAGAAATTATAACACATACAAGTATCACAATTTTATCACTTCAGGTATTTGCTACATGCTAAATTAAATCTTAAGTTTCACCATTTCTAATTGTTATATAGGAATAAAATGCTGCTGCTGACACTTGAGTTTGAACATAGATCTCCAGTGAGCAAACACATTATTGAATGAAGTGGATCACGTGACCACAGAGGAAACGCATATGTAGGAGGTGTTTCTATGATCGCTATTCCTATTTTATCCTTTATTATTATACGGATCGAAATTTCATTCTATCCACTATTACTATACGGATCACTATTTCTATTCTATCCACTATTATTCTATCCCACTTATTCTATCCTATTACTATATGGATCACCATTTCTATTCTATCCACTATTACTATACGGATCACCATTTCTATTCTATCCTCTATTACTATACGGATCACCATTTCTATTCTATCCTCTATTACTATACGGATCACCATTTCTATTCTATCCCTTCTATTACTATACGGATCACCATTTCTATTCTTCTTCTATTCTATACCACTATTATTCTATCCTCTATACGGATCACCATTTCCTATCCCCTATTTATACGGACATTTTCTATCCTCTATTACTATACGGATCACCATTTCTATTCTATCCTCTATTACTATACGGATCACCATTTCTATTCTATCCACTATTACTATACGGATCACCATTTCTATTCTATCTTCTATTACTATACGGATCACCATTTCTATTCTATCCCCTATTACTATACGGATCACCATTTCTATTCTATCCTCTATTACTATACGGATCACCATTTATCTATTCTATCCACTATTACTATACGGATCACCATTTCTATTCTATCCACTATACGGATCACTTTCATTCTATCTTCTATTACTATACGGATCACCATTTCTATTCTATCCTCTATTACTATACGGATCACCATTTCTATTCTATCCTCTATTACTATACGGATCACCATTTCTATTCTATCCACTATTACTATACGGATCACCATTTCTATTCTATCCTCTATTACTATACGGATCACCATTTCTATTCTATCCACTATTACTATACGGATCACCATTTCTATTCTATCTTCTATTACTATACGGATCACCATTTATTTCTATCCTCTATTACTATACGGATCACCATTTATATTCTATCCACTATTACTATACGGATCACCATTTCTATTCTATCTTCTATTATCCCATTTCTTACTATATCCTCTATTATATACGGATCACCATTCTATTCTATCTTCTATTACTATACAGATCACCATTTCTATTCTATCCTCTATTACTATACGGATCACCATTTCTATTCTATCCTCTATTACTATACGGATCACCATTTCTATTCTATCCTCTATTACTATACGGATCACCATTTCTATTCTATCCTCTATTACTATACGGATCACCATTCTATCTTCTATTCTATCACCATTTCTATTCTATTACTATACGGATCACCATTTCTATTCTATCCTCTATTACTATACGGATCACCATTTCTATTCTATCTTCTATTACTATACGGATCACCATTTCTATTCTATCTTCTATTACTATACGGATCACCATTTCTATTCTATCCACTATTACTATACGGATCACCATTTCTATTCTATCTTCTATTACTATATCACCATTTCTATTCTATCCTCTATTACTATACGGATCACCATTTCTATTCTATCCTCTATTACTATACGGATCACCATTTCTATTCTATCTTCTATTACTATACGGATCACCATTTCTATTCTATCCTCTATTACTATACGGATCACTATTTCTATTCTATCTTTTATTAGTATACGGATCACCATTTCTATTCTATCCTCTATTACTATACGGATCACCATTTCTATTCTATCTTCTATTACTATACGGATCACCATTTCTATTCTATCCTCTATTACTATACGGATCACCATTTCTATTCTATCTTCTATTACTATACGGATCACCATTTCTATTCTATCCTCTATTACTATACGGATCACCATTTCTATTCTATCCTCTATTACTATACGGATCACCATTTCTATTCTATCCTCTATTACTATACGGATCACCATTTCTATTCTATCCTCTATTACTATACGGATCACCATTTCTATTCTATCCTCTATTACTATACGGATCACCATTTCATTTCTATTACTATACGGATCACCATTTCTATTCTATCTATATTACTATACGGATCACCATTTCTATTCTATCCTCTATTCTATCACTATTTCTATTCTATCTTCTATTACTATACGGATCACCATTTCTATTCTATCTTCTATTACTATTACGGATCACCATTTCTATTCTATCCTCTATTACTATACGGATCACCATTTCTATTCTATCCTCTATTACTATACGGATCACCATTTCTATTCTATCTTCTATTACTATACGGATCACCATTTCTATTCTATCTTCTATTACTATACGGATCACCATTTCTATTCTATCCTCTATTACTATACGGATCACCATTTCTATTCTATCCTCTATTACTATACGGATCACCATTTCTATTCTATCTTCTATTACTATACGGATCACCATTTCTATTCTATCTTCTATTACTATACGGATCACCATTTCTATTCTATCCTCTATTACTATACGGATCACCATTTCTATTCTATCCTCTATTACTATACGGATCACCATTTCTATTCTATCTTCTATTACTATACGGATCACCATTTCTATTCTATCTTCTATTACTATACGGATCACCATTTCTATTCTATCCTCTATTACTATACGGATCACCATTTCTATTCTATCTTCTATTACTATACGGATCACCATTTCTATTCTATCTTCTATTACTATACGGATCACCATTTCTATTCTATCTTCTATTACTATACGGATCACCATTTCTATTCTATCTTCTATTACTATACGGATCACCATTTATCTATTACGGATCACCATTTCTATTCTATCCTCTATTACTATACGGATCACCATTTCTATTCTATCCTCTATTACTATACGGATCACCATTTCTATTCTATCTTCTATTTTCTATTTCTATTCCTCTATTACTATACGGATCACCATTTCTATTCTATCCTTCTATTACTATACGGATCACCATTTCTATTCTATCCTCTATTACTATACGGATCACCATTTCTATTCTATCCTATTACTATACGGATCACCATTTCTATTCTATCTTCTATTACTATACGGATCACCATTTCTATTCTATCCTCTATTACTATACGGATCACCATTTCTATTCTATCCACTATTACTATACGGATCACCATTTCTATTCTATCCTCTATTACTATACGGATCACCATTTCTATTCTATCCTCTATTACTATACGGATCACCATTTCTATTCTATCCTCTATTACTATACGGATCACCATTTCTATTCTATCCTCTATTACTATACGGATCACCATTTCTATTCTATCCTCTATTACTATACGGATCACCATTTCTATTCTATCCTCTATTACTATACGGATCACCATTTCTTTCTATTCTATTACCTCTATTATTTATTCTATCCTCTATTACTATACGATCACCATTTCTATTCTATCCACTATTACTATACGGATCACCATTTCTATTCTATCCTCTATTACTATACGGATCACCATTTCTATTCTATCCTATTACTATACGGATCACCATTTCTATTCTATTATTACTATACGGATCACCATTTCTATTCTATCCTCTATTACTATACGGATCACCATTTCTATTCTATCTTCTCTTATTACTATACGGATCACCATTTCTATTCTATCCTCTATTACTATACGGATCACCATTTCTATTCTATCCTCTATTACTATACGGATCACCATTTCTATTCTATCCTCTATTACTATACGGATCACCATTTCTATTCTTCTATCCTTTCTATTCTATACTATACGGATCACCATTTCTATTCTATCCTCTATTACTATACGGATCACCATTTCTATTCTATCTTCTATTACTATACGGATCACCATTTCTATTCTATCCTCTATTACTATACGGATCACCATTTCTATTCTATCCTCTATTACTATACGGATCACCATTTCTATTCTATCCTCTATTACTATACGGATCACCATTTCTATTCTATCCTCTATTACTATACGGATCACCATTTCTATTCTATCTTCTATTACTATACGGATCACCATTTCTATTCTATCCTCTATTACTATACGGATCACCATTTCTATTCTATCCTCTATTACTATACGGATCACCATTTCTATTCTATCTTCTATTACTATACGGATCACCATTTCTATTCTATTACTATACGGATCACCATTTCTATTCTATCTTCTATTACTATACGGATCACCATTTCTATTCTATCCTCTATTACTATACGGATCACTATTTCTATTCTATCTTCTATTACTATACGGATCACCATTTCTATTCTATCCTCTATTATATACGGATCACCATTTCTATTCTATCCACTATTACTATACGGATCACCATTTCTATTCTATCCTCTATTACTATACGGATCACCATTTCTATTCTATCCTCTATTACTATACGGATCACCATTTCTATTCTATCCTCTATTACTATACGGATCACCATTTCTATTCTATCCTCTATTACTATACGGATCACCATTTCTATTCTATCCTCTATTACTATACGGATCACCATTTCTATTCTATCCTCTATTACTATACGGATCACCATTTCTATTCTATCCTCTATTACTATACGGATCACCATTTTTCTATTCTATCCACTATTACTATACGGATCACCATTTCTATTCTATCTTCTATTACTATACGGATCACCATTTCTATTCTATCCTCTATTACTATACGGATCACCATTTCTATTCTATCCTCTATTACTATACGGATCACCATTTCTATTCTATCCTATTACTATACGGATCACCATTTCTATTCTATCGGATCACCATTTCTATTCTATCCTCTATTACTATACGGATCACCATTTCTATTCTATCCTCTATTACTATACGGATCACCATTTCTATTCTATCCTCTATTACTATCACCATTTCTCACCATCTTCTATTATTCTATCACCATTTCTATTCTATCTATTACGGATCACCATTTCTATTCTATCCTCTATTACTATACGGATCACCATTTCTATTCTATCTATTACTATACGGATCACCATTTCTATTCTATCCTCTATTACTATACGGATCACCATTTCTATTCTATCCTCTATTACTATACGGATCACCATTTCTATTCTATCCTCTATTACTATACGGATCACCATTTCTATTCTATCCTCTATTACTATACGGATCACCATTTCTATTCTATCCTCTATTACTATACGGATCACCATTTCTATTCTATCCTCTATTACTATACGGATCACCATTTCTATTCTATCCTCTATTACTATACGGATCACCATTTCTATTCTATCCTCTATTACTATACGGATCACCATTTCTATTCTATCTTCTATTACTATACGGATCACCATTTCTATTCTATCCTCTATTACTATACGGATCACCATTTCTATTCTATCCTCTATTACTATACGGATCACCATTTCTATTCTATCTTCTATTACTATACGGATCACCATTTCTATTCTATCCTCTATTACTATACGGATCACCATTTCTATTCTATCTTCTATTACTATACGGATCACCATTTCTATTCTATCCTCTATTACTATACGGATCACCATTTCTATTCTATCCTCTATTATCTATTCTATCTTCTTTACTATACGGATCACCATTTCTATTCTATCCTCTATTACTATACGGATCACCATTTCTATTCTATCCTCTATTACTATACGGATCACCATTTCTATTCTATCCTCTATTACTATACGGATCACCATTTCTATTCTATCTTCTATTACTATACGGATCACCATTTTATTCTATCTTCTATTACGGATCACCATTTCTATTCTATCTTCTATTACTATACGGATCACCATTTCTATTCTATCCTCTATTACTATACGGATCACCATTTCTATTCTATCCTCTATTACTATACGGATCACCATTTCTATTCTATCATTACTATACGGATCATTTCTATTCTATCTATTTACTATACGGATCACCATTTCTATTCTATCCTCTATTACTATACGGATCACCATTTCTATTCTATCTTCTATTACTATACGGATCACCATTTCTATTCTATCTTCTATTACTATACGGATCACCATTTCTATTCTATCCTCTATTACTATACGGATCACCATTTCTATTCTATCCTCTATTACTATACGGATCACCATTTCTATTCTATCCTCTATTACTATACGGATCACCATTTCTATTCTATCCTCTATTACTATACGGATCACCATTTCTATTCTATCTTCTATTACTATACGGATCACCATTTCTATTCTATCCTCTATTACTATACGGATCACCATTTCTATTCTATCCTCTATTACTATAAGGATCACCATTTCTATTCTATCCAAAATAACTATACAGATCACCAATTCTATTCTATCCAAATTTACTATACGGATCACCATTTCTATTCTATCCTCTATTACTATAAGTATCACCATTTCTATTCTATCCTCAATTACTATACGGATCACCATTTCTATTCTATCCTCTATTACTATACGGATCATTTCCATTTTCTATTCTATCCACTTTCTATTCTATCTATTACTATACGGATCACCATTTCTATTCTATCTTCTATTACTATACGGATCACCATTTCTATTCTATCCTCTATTACTATACGGATCACCATTTCTATTCTATCCGGATCTATTACTATACGGATCACCATTTCTATTCTATCTTCTATTACTATACGGATCACCATTTCTATTCTATCTTCTATTACTATACGGATCACCATTTCTATTCTATCCTCTATTACTATACGGATCACCATTTCTATTCTATCTTCTTTCTATTCTATCCCCTATTACTATACGGATCACCATTTCTATTCTATCCTCTATTACTATTATCTATTTCGGATCACTATACGGATCACCATTTCTATTCTATCTTCTATTACTATACGGATCACCATTTCTATTCTATCCTCTATTACTATACGGATCACCATTTCTATTCTATCCTCTATTACTATACGGATCACCATTTCTATTCTATCCTCTATTACTATACGGATCACCATTTTCTATTCTATCCTCTATTCACTTTCTATTCTATCCTCTATTACTATACCATTTTCTATTCTATCCTCTATTACTATACGGATCACCATTTCTATTCTATCTTCTATTACTATACGGATCACCATTTCTATTCTATCTTCTATTACTATACGGATCACCATTTCTCTATTCTATCCACTATTACTTCTATACGGATCACCATTTCTATTCTATCCTCTATTACTATACGGATCACCATTTCTATTCTATCTTCTATTACTATACGGATCACCATTTCTATTCTATCCTCTATTACTATACGGATCACCATTTCTATTCTATCTTCTATTACTATACGGATCACCATTTCTATTCTATCCTCTATTACTATACGGATCACCATTTCTATTCTATCTTCTATTACTATACGGATCACCATTTCTATTCTATCCTCTATTACTATACGGATCACCATTTCTATTCTATCTTCTATTACTATACGGATCACCATTTCTATTCTATCCTCTATTACTATACGGATCACCATTTCTATTCTATCTTCTATTACTATACGGATCACCATTTCTATTCTATCCTCTATTACTATACGGATCACCATTTCTATTCTATCTTCTATTACTATACGGATCACCATTTCTTCTTCTATCTTCTATTACTATACGGATCACCATTTCTATTCTATCTATCTATTACTATACGGATCACCATTTCTATTCTATCCTCTATTACTATACGGATCACCATTTCTATTCTATCCTCTATTACTATACGGATCACCATTTCTATTCTATCCTCTATTACTATACGGATCACCATTTCTATTCTATCCTCTATTACTATACGGATCACCATTTCTATTCTATCCTCTATTACTATACGGATCACCATTTCTATTCTATCCTTCTATTACTATACGGATCACCATTTCTATTCTATCTTCTATTACTATACGGATCACCATTTTCTATTCTATCCTCTATTACTATACGGATCACCATTTCTATTCTATCCTTACTATTACCATACGGATCACCATTTCTATTCTATCTTCTATTACTATACGGATCACCATTTCTATTCTATCCTCTATTACTATACGGATCACCATTTCTATTCTATCCTCTATTACTATACGGATCACCATTTCTATTCTATCCTCTATTATACGGATCACCATTTCTATTCTATCCTCTATTACTATACGGATCACCATTTCTATTCTATCCTCTATTACTATACGGATCACCATTTCTATTCTATCCTCTATTACTATACGGATCACCATTTCTATTCTATCCTCTATTACTATACGGATCACCATTTCTATTCTATCTTCTATTACTATACGGATCACCATTTCTATTCTATCCACTATTACTATACGGATCACCATTTCTATTCTATCTTCTATTACTATACGGATCACCATTTCTATTCTATCCTCTATTACTATACGGATCACCATTTCTATTCTATTCTATATACGGATCACCATTTCTATTCTATCCTCTATTACTATATCACCATTTCTATTCTATCTTCTATTACTATTCACCATTTCTATTCTATCCTCTATTACTATACGGATCACCATTTCTATTCTATCCTCTATTACTATACGGATCACCATTTCTATTCTATCCTTCTATTACTATACGGATCACCATTTCTATTCTATCTTCTATTACTATACGGATCACCATTTCTATTCTATCCTCTATTACTATACGGATCACCATTTCTATTCTATCTTCTATCCTATTATTACTATACGGATCACCATTTCTATTCTATCCTCTATTACTATACGGATCACCATTTCTATTCTATCTTCTATTACTATACGGATCACCATTTCTATTCTATCTCTATTCTATCTATTACGGATCACCATTTCTATTCTATCCTCTATTACTATACGGATCACCATTTCTATTCTATCCTCTATTACTATACGGATCACCATTTCTATTCTATCCTCTATTACTATACGGATCACCATTTCTATTCTATCTTCTATTACTATACGGATCACCATTTCTTCTATTCTATCCTCTATTACTATACGGATCACCATTTCTATTCTATCCTCTATTACTATACGGATCACCATTTCTATTCTATCTCTATTATTACACCATTTTCTATACTTCTATTACTATACAGATCACCATTTCTATTCTATCCTCTATTACTATACGGATCACCATTTCTATTCTATCCTCTATTACTATACGGATCACCATTTCTATTCTATCCTCTATTACTATACGGATCACCATTTCTATTCTATCTTCTATTACTATACGGATCACCATTTCTATTCTATCTTCTATTACTATACGGATCACCATTTCTATTCTATCCTCTATTACTATACGGATCACCATTTCTATCCTCTATCCCATTTCTATTCTATCTATACGGATCACCATTTCTATTCTATCCTCTATTACTATACGGATCACCATTTCTATTCTATCCTCTATTACTATACGGATCACCATTTCTATTCTATCTTCTATTACTATACGGATCACCATTTCTATTCTATCCTCTATTACTATACGGATCACCATTTCCATTTACTATACGGATCACCATTTCTATTCTATCTTCTATTACTATACGGATCACCATTTCTATTCTATCCACTATTACTATACGGATCACCATTTCTATTCTATCCTCTATTACTATACGGATCACCATTTCTATTCTATCCTATTCTATTACTATACGGATCACCATTTCTATTCTATCCACTATTACTATACGGATCACCATTTCTATTCTATCCTCTATTACTATACGGATCACCATTTCTATTCTATTTCTATTACTATACGGATCACCATTTCTATTCTATCCTCTATTACTATACGGATCACCATTTCTATTCTATCCTCTATTACTATACGGATCACCATTTCTATTCTATCTTCTATTACTATACGGATCACCATTTCTATTCTATCTATTACTATACGGATCACCATTTCTATTCTATCTTCTATTACTATACGGATCACCATTTCTATTCTATCCTCTATTACTATACGGATCACCATTTCTATTCTATCCTATTCTATTACTATACGGATCACCATTTCTATTCTATCCTCTATTACTATACGGATCATTTCTATTCTATCTATTACTATACGGATCACCATTTCTATTCTATCCTCTATTACTATACGGATCACCATTTCTATTCTATCTTCTATTACTATACGGATCACCATTTCTATTCTATCCTCTATTACTATACGGATCACCATTTCTATTCTATCTTCTATTACTATACGGATCACCATTTCTATTCTATCCTCTATTACTATACGGATCACCATTTCTATTCTATCTTCTATTACTATACGGATCACCATTTCTATTCTATCCTCTATTACTATACGGATCACCATTTCCTATTCTATCCACTATTACTATACGGATCACCATTTCTATTCTATCCTCTATTACTATACGGATCACCATTTCTATTCTATCCTCTATTACTATACGGATCACCATTTCTATTCTATCCTCTATTACTATACGGATCACCATTTCTATTCTATCCTCTATTACTATACGGATCACCATTTCTATTCTATCCTCTATTACTATACGGATCACCATTTCTATTCTATCCTCTATTACTATACGGATCACCATTTCTATTCTATTCTATTACCGGATCACCATTTCTATTCTATCCTCTATTACTATACGGATCACCATTTCTATTCTATCTTCTATTACTATACGGATCACCATTTCTATTCTATCCTCTATTACTATACGGATCACCATATCTATTCTATCTTTTATTACTATACGGATCACCATTTCTATTCTATCCTCTATTACTATACGGATCACCATTTCTATTCTATTCTATCGGATCACCATTTCTTTCTATCTATATTACTATACGGATCACCATTTCTATTCTATCCTCTATTACTATACGGATCACCATATCTATTCTATCTTTTATTACTATACGGATCACCATTTCTATTCTATCCTCTATTACTATACGGATCACCATTTCTATTCTATCCTCTATTACTATACGGATCACCATTTCTATTCTATCCTCTATTACTATACGGATCACCATTTCTATTCTATCCTCTATTACTATACGGATCACCATTTCTATTCTATCCTCTATTACTATACGGATCACCATTTCTATTCTATCTTCTATTACTATACGGATCACCATTTCTATTCTATCCTCTATTACTATACGGATCACCATTTCTATTCTATCTTCTATTACTATACGGATCACCATTTCTATTCTATCCTCTATTACTATACGGATCACCATTTCTATTCTATCCACTATTACTATACGGATCACCATTTCTATTCTATCCTCTATTACTATACGGATCACCATTTCTATTCTATCCTCTATTACTATACGGATCACCATTTCTATTCTATCCTCTATTACTATACGGATCATTTCTATTCTACGGATCACCATTTCTATTCTATCCTCTATTACTATACGGATCACCATTTCTATTCTATCCTCTATTACTATACGGATCACCATTTCTATTCTATCCTCTATTACTATACGGATCACCATTTCTATTCTATCTTTTCTATTACTATACGGATCACCATTTCTATTCTATCCTCTATTACTATACGGATCACCATTTCTATTCTATCTTCTATTACTATACGGATCACCATTTCTATTCTATCCTCTATTACTATACGGATCACCATTTCTATTCTATCCTATTTACTATACGGATCACCATTTCTATTCTATCCTCTATTACTATACGGATCCCCATTTCTATTCTATCCTCTATTACTATACGGATCGCCATTTCTATTCTATCCTCTATTGCTATACGGATCACCATTTCTAGTCTATCCTCTATTACTATACGGATCACCATTTCTATTCTATCCTCTATTACTATACGGATCACCATTTCTATTCTATCCTCTATTACTATACGGATCACCATTTCTATTCTATCCTCTATTACTATACGGATCACCATTTCTATTCTATCCTCTATTACTATACGGATCACCATTTCTATTCTATCCTCTATTACTATACGGATCACCATTTCTATTCTATCCTCTATTACTATACGGATCACCATTTCTATTCTATCCTCTATTACTATACGGATCACCTATTTATCTATTCTATCCCATTTCTATTACTATACGGATCACCATTTCTATTCTATCCTCTATTACTATACGGATCACCATTTCTATTCTATCCTCTATTACTATACGGATCACCATTTCTATTCTATCCTCTATTACTATACGGATCACCATTTCTATTCTATCTATCTTCTATTACTATACGGATCACCATTTCTATTCTATCCTCTATTACTATACGGATCACCATTTCTATTCTATCCTCTATTACTATACGGATCACCATTTCTATTCTATCCTCTATTACTATACGGATCACCATTTCTATTCTATCCTCTATTACTATACGGATCACCATTTCTATTCTATCCTCTTTCTATCTATCTATTACTATACGGATCACCATTTCTATTCTATCCTCTATTACTATACGGATCACCATTTATCTATTCTATCCATTTCTATTCTATCCTATTACTATACGGATCACCATTTCTATTCTATCTTCTATTACTATACGGATCACCATTTCTATTCTATCCTCTATTACTATACGGATCACCATTTCTATTCTATCTTCTATTACTATACGGATCACCATTTCTATTCTATCCTCTATTACTATACGGATCACCATTTCTATTCTATCCTCTATTACTATACGGATCACCATTTCTATTCTATCCTCTATTACTATACGGATCACCATTTCTATTCTATCCTCTATTACTATACGGATCACCATTTCTATTCTATCCTCTATTACTATATCGGATCACCATTTCTATTCTATCCTCTATTACTATACGGATCACCATTTCTATTCTATCTTCTATTACTATTACTATACGGATCACCATTTCTATTCTATCCTCTATTACTATACGGATCACCATTTCTATTCTATCCTCTATTACTATACGGATCACCATTTCTATTCTATCTATTACTATACGGATCACCATTTCTATTCTATCCTCTATTACGGATCACCATTTCTATTCTATCCTCTATTACTATACGGATCACCATTTCTATTCTATCCTCTATTACTATACGGATCACCATTTCTATTCTATCCTCTATTACTATACGGATCACCATTTCTATTCTATCTTCTATTACTATACGGATCACCATTTCTATTCTATCCTCTATTACTATACGGATCACCATTTCTATTCTATCTCTATTACTATACGGATCACCATTTTTCTATCTATTACTATACGGATCACCATTTCTATTCTATCCTCTATTACTATACGGATCACCATTTCTATTCTATCCTCTATTACTATACGGATCACCATTTCTATTCTATCTTCTATTACTATACGGATCACCATTTCTATTCTATCCTCTATTACTATACGGATCACCATTTCTATTCTATCCTCTATTACTATACGGATCACCATTTCTATTCTATCTTCTTATTCTATTCGGATCCTCTATTTTCTATTCTATACGGATCACCATTTCTATTCTATCCTCTATTACTATACGGATCACCATTTCTATTCTATCCTCTATTACTATACGGATCACCATTTCTATTCTATCCTCTATTACTATACGGATCACCATTTCTATTCTATCCTTCTATTACTATACGGATCACCATTTCTATTCTATCCTCTATTACTATACGGATCACCATTTCTATTCTATCCTCTATTACTATACGGATCACCATTTCTATTCTATCCTCTATTACTATACGGATCACCATTTCTATTCTCATCCTATCTTCTATTACTATACGGATCACCATTTCTATTCTATCCTCTATTACTATACGGATCACCATTTCTATTCTATCCTTCTATTACTATACGGATCACCATTTCTATTCTATCCTCTATTACTATACGGATCACCATTTCTATTCTATCTTCTATTACTATACGGATCACCATTTCTATTCTATTCTATCCATTTCTATTCTATCCTATTACTATACGGATCACCATTTCTATTCTATCCTCTATTACTATACGGATCACCATTTCTATTCTATCCTCTATTACTATACGGATCACCATTTCTATTCTATCTTCTATTACTATACGGATCACCATTTCTATTCTATCCTCTATTACTATACGGATCACCATTTCTATTCTATCCTATACGGATCACCATTTCTTTCTATCCTCTATACGGATCACCATTTCTATTCTATCCTTCTATTACTATACGGATCACGGATTCTACCATTTCTATTCTATCCACATTTCTATTATCTATTACTATACGGATCACCATTTCTATTCTATCCTCTATTGCTATACGGATCACAATTTCTAGTCTATCGTCTATTACTATACGGATCACCATTTCTATTCTATCCACTATTACTATACGGATCACCATTTCTATTCTATCCTCTATTACTATACGGATCACCATTTCTATTCTATCCTCTATTACTATACGGATCACCATTTCTATTCTATCCTCTATTACTATACGGATCACCATTTCTATTCTATCCACTATTACTATACGGATCGCCATTTCTATTCTATCCTCTATTACTATACGGATCACCATTTCTATTCTATCCTCTATTACTATACGGATCACCATTTCTATTCTATCCTCTATTACTATACGGATCACCATTTCTATTCTATCTTCTATTACTATACGGATCACCATTTCTATTCTATCCTCTATTACTATACGGATCACCATTTCTATTCTATCCTCTATTACTATACGGATCACCATTTCTATTCTATCCTCTATTACTATACGGATCACCATTTCTATTCTATCCTCTATTACTATACGGATCACCATTTCTATTCTATCCTCTATTACTATACGGATCATTTCCATTTCTATATCTATCATTTCTATTCTATCCTACTATACGGATCACCATTTCTATTCTATCCGGATCACTTTCTATTATCTATTACTATACGATCACCATTTCTATTCTATCCTCTATTACTATACGGATCACCATTTCTATTCTATCCACTATTACTATACGGATCACCATTTCTATTCTATCCTCTATTACTATACGGATCACCATTTCTATTCTATCCTCTATTACTATACGGATCACCATTTCTATTCTATCCTCTATTACTATACGGATCACCATTTCTATTCTATCTTCTATTACTATACGGATCCATTTCTATTCTATCCTATTACTATACGGATCACCATTTCTATTCTATCCTCTATTACTATACGGATCACCATTTCTATTCTATCCTCTATTACTATACGGATCACCATTTCTATTCTATCCTCTATTACTATACGGATCACCATTTCTATTCTATCCTCTATTACTATACGGATCACGGATTCTATCTTCTATTACTATACGGATCACCATTTCTATTCTATCTTCTATTACTATACGGATCACCATTTCTATTCTATCCTCTATTACTATACGGATCACCATTTCTATTCTATCCACTATTACTATACGGATCACCATTTCTATTCTATCCTCTATTACTATACGGATCACCATTTCTATTCTATTCTATCCACTATTACTATACGGATCACCATTTCTATTCTATCCACTATTACTATACGGATCACCATTTCTATTCTATCCTCTATTACTATACGGATCACCATTTCTATTCTATCTTCTATTACTATACGGATCACCATTTCTATTCTATCCTCTATTACTATACGGATCACCATTTCTATTCTATCCTCTATTACTATACGGATCACCATTTCTATTCTATCCCATTTATTACTATACGGATCACCATTTCTATTCTATCCTCTATTACTATACGGATCACCATTTCTATTCTATCCACTATTACTATACGGATCGCCATTTCTATTCTATCCTCTATTACTATACGGATCACCATTTCTATTCTATCCTCTATTACTATACGGATCACCATTTCTATTCTATCCACTATTACTATACGGATCACCATTTCATTTCTATCCCACCATCTATTATATACGGATCACCTTTCCTATCCTCTATTACTATACGGATCACCATTTATATTCTATCCACTATTACTATACGGATCACCATTTCTATTCTATCCACTATTACTATACGGATCACCATTTCTATTCTATCCTCTATTACTATACGGATCACTATTTCTATTCTATCCACTATTACTATACGGATCGCCATTTCTATTCTATCCTCTATTGCTATACGGATCACCATTTCTATTCTATCCTCTATTACTATACGGATCACCATTTCTATTCTATCTTCTATTATTACTATACGGATTCATCATTTACTATTCTATCCCATTTCTATTCTATCCTCTATTATATACGGATCACCATTTCTATTCTATCCTCTATTACTATACGGATCACCATTTCTATTCTATCCTCTATTACTATACGGATCGCCATTTCTATTCTATCCTCTATTACTATACGGATCACCATTTCTATTCTATCCACTATTACTATACGGATCACCATTTCTATTCTATCCTCTATTACTATACGGATCACCATTTCTATTCTATCTTCTATTACTATACGGATCACCATTTCTATTCTATCCTCTATTACTATACGGATCACCATTTCTATTCTATCCTCTATTACTATACGGATCACCATTTCTATTCTATCCACTATACATTTCTATTCTATCTTCTATTACTATACGGATCACCATTTCTATTCTATCCTCTATTACTATACGGATCACCATTTATATTCTATCCACTATTACTATACGGATCACCATTTCTATTCTATCCTCTATTACTATACGGATCACCATTTCTATTCTATCCACTATTACTATACGGATCACCATTTCTATTCTATCCACTATTACTATACGGATCACCATTTCTATTCTATCCACTATTACTATACGGATCACCATTTCTATTCTATCCTCTATTACTATACGGATCACCATTTCTATTCTATCCACTATTACTATACGGATCACCATTTCTATTCTATCCACTATTACTATACGGATCACCATTTCTATTCTATCCTCTATTACTATACGGATCACCATTTCTATTCTATCCTCTATTACTATACGGATCACCATTTCTATTCTATCCACTATTCTATCTATACGGATCACCATTTCTATTCTATCCTCTATTACTATACGGATCACCATTTCTATTCTATCCTCTATTACTATACGGATCACCATTTCTATTCTATCCTCTATTACTATACGGATCACCATTTCTATTCTATCTTCTATTACTATACGGATCACCATTTCTATTCTATCCACTATTACTATACGGATCACCATTTTATTCTATCCACTATTACTATACGGATCACCATTTCTATTCTATTCTATTACTATACGGATCACCATTTCTATTCTATCTCTATTACTATACGGATCACCATTTCTATTCTATCTTCTATTACTATACGGATCACCATTTATATTCTATCCTCTATTACTATACGGATCACCATTTCTATTCTATCCACTATTACTATACGGATCACCATTTCTATTCTATCCACTATTACTATACGGATCACCATTTCTATTCTATCCTTTATTACTATCCACCATATTCTATCTATATACGGATCACCATTTCTATTCTATCCACTATTACTATATACGGATCACCATTTCTATTCTATCCACTATTACTATACGGATCACCATTTCTATTCTATCCACTATTACTATACGGATCACCATTTCTATTCTATCCACTATTACTATACGGATCACCATTTCTATTCTATCCTCTATTACTATACGGATCACCATTTCTATTCTATCCACTATTACTATACGGATCACCATTTCTATTCTATCCACTATTACTATACGGATCACCATTTCTATTCTATCCACTATTACTATACGGATCACCATTTCTATTCTATCCACTATTACTATACGGATCACCATTTCTATTCTATCCACTATTACTATACGGATCACCATTTCTATTCTATCCACTATTACTATACGGATCACCATTTCTATTCTATCCACTATTACTATACGGATCACCATTTCTATTCTATCCACTATTACTATACGGATCACCATTTCTATTCTATCCACTATTACTATACGGATCACCATCTATATTCTATCCACTATTACTATACGGATCACCATTTATATTCTATCCACTATTACTATACGGATCACCATTTATATTCTATCCACTATTACTATACGGATCACCATCTCTATTCTATCCACTATTACTATACGGATCACCATTTCTATTCTATCTTCTATTACTATACGGATCACTATTTCTATTCTATCCACTATTACTATACGGATCACCATTTATATTCTATCCACTATTACTATACGGATCACCATTTATATTCTATCCACTATTACTATACGGATCACCATTTCTATTCTATCCACTATTACTATACGGATCACCATTTATATTCTATCCACTATTACTATACGGATCACCATTTCTATTCTATCCACTATTACTATACGGATCACCATTTCTATTCTATCCACTATTACTATACGGATCACCATTTATATTCTATCCACTATTACTATACGGATCACCATTTATTCTATTCTATCGGATCACCATTTCTATTCTATCCACTATTACTATACGGATCACCATTTATATTCTATCCACTATTACTATACGGATCACCATTTCTATTCTTCTTATCACCATTTATATTCTATCTATTACTATACGGATCACCATTTCATTCTATATTCTATCCACTTTCTATTCTATCTATTACGGATCACCATTTCTATTCTATCCACTATTACTATACGGATCACCATTTATATTCTATCCACTATTAATATACGGATCACTATTTCTATTCTATCCACTATTACTATACGGATCACCATTTATATTCTATCCACTATTACTATACGGATCACCATTTCTATTCTATCCACTATTACTATACGGATCACCATTTCTATTCTATCCACTATTACTATACGGATCACCATTTCTATTCTATCCACTATTACTATACGGATCACCATTTATATTCTATCCACTATTACTATACGGATCACCATTTATATTCTATCCACTATTACTATACGGATCACCATTTCTATTCTATCCACTATTACTATACGGATCACCTTTCTATTATCTATTACTATACGGATCACCATTTATATTCTATCCACTATTACTATACGGATCACCATTTCTATTCTATCCACTATTACTATACGGATCACCATTTCTATTCTATCCTCTATTACTATACGGATCACCATTTCTATATTCTATCCACTATTACTATACGGATCACCAATTTCTATTCTATCCACTATTACTATACGGATCACCATTTATATTCTATCCACTATTACTATACGGATCACCATTTCTATTCTATCCACTATTACTATACGGATCACCATTTCTATTCTATCCACTATTACTATACGGATCACCTATTTCTATTACTATCCACTATTACTATACGGATCACCATTTATATTCTATCTTTTATTACTATACGGATCACCATTTCTATTCTATCCACTATTACTATACGGATCACCATTTCTATTCTATCCACTATTACTATACGGATCACCATTTATATTCTATCCACTATTACTATACGGATCACCATTTATATTCCTCTATCCATTTCTATTCTATTACTATACGGATCACCATTTATATTCTATCCACCATTTCTATTCTATTATTACTATACGGATCACCATTTATATTCTATCCTCTATTACTATACGGATCACCATTTATATTCTATCCTCTATTACTATACGGATCACCATTTATATTCTATCCACTATTACTATACGGATCACCATTTCTATTCTATCCACTATTACTATACGGATCACCATTTATATTCTATCCACTATTACTATACGGATCACCATTTATATTCTATCCACTATTACTATACGGATCACCATTTCTATTCTATCCACTATTACTATACGGATCACCATTTATATTCTATCCACTATTACTATACGGATCACCATTTCTATTCTATCCACTATTACTATACGGATCACCATTTCTATTCCATCGGATTAATATTACTATACGGATCACTATTTCTATTCTATCCTCTATTACTATACGGATCACCATTTCTATTCTATCCTCTATTATTATACGTATCAACATTCTATTCTATCCTCTATTATTATACGTATCAACACTCTATTCTATCCTCTATTACTATATGGATCATCACATCTATTCTATCCTCTATTACTATACGGATCACCATTTCTATTCTATCCTCTATTACTATACGGATCACCATTTCTATTCTATCCTCTATTACTATACGGATCACCATTTCTATTCTATCCTCTATTACTATACGGATCACCATTTCTATTCTATCCTCTATTACTATACGGATCACCATTTATATTCTATCCACTATTAATATACAGATCACCATTTCTATTCTATCCTCTATTACTATACGGATCACTGTTTCTATTCTATCCTCTATTATTATACGGATCACCATTTATATTCTATCCACTATTAATATACAGATCACCATTTCTATTCTATCCTCTATTACTATACGGATCACTATTTCTATTCTATCCTCTATTATTATACGGATCACCATTTCTATTCTATCGTCTATTACTATACGGATCACCATTTGTATTTAATCCTCTATTACTATACGGATCATCATTTCTATTCTATCCTCTATTATTATACGTATCAACATTCTATTCTATCCTCTATTACTATATGGATCATCACATCTATTCTATCCTCTATTACTATACGGATCACCATTTCTATTCTAACCTCTAGTACTATACGGATCACCATTTCTATTCTATCCTCTATTACTATACGGATCACCATTTCTATTCTATCCTCTATTACTATACGGATCACTATTTCTATTCTATCCTCTATTATTATACGGATCACCATTTATATTCTATCCACTATTAATATACAGATCACCATTTCTTTTCTATCCTCTATTACTATACGGATCACTATTTCTATTCTATCCTCTATTATTATACGGATCACCATTTATATTCTATCCACTATTAATATACAGGATCACCATTTCTATTCTATCCTCTATTACTATACGGATCACTATTTCTATTCTATCCTCTATTATTATACGGATCACCATTTATATTCTATCCACTATTAATATACAGATCACCATTTCTATTCTATCCTCTATTACTATACGGATCACTATTTCTATTCTATCCTCTATTATTATACGGATCACCATTTATATTCTATCCACTATTAATATACAGATCACCATTTCTATTCTATCCTCTATTACTATACGGATCACCATTTCTATTCTATCCTCTATTATTATACGGATCACCATTTCTATTCTATCCTCTATCACTATACGGATCGCTACTCTCTATATTATTCACTATACTATTTCTCTATACTGATTAGTATTCAGTGGTTACTTTTCGAGCGAGTATTATCGAGCAATTACTATCAGTGCGAATTTTATTCGAAGGTGTTTGATATTAGTATTGTTCAACGGCGTTTCTATAGTTGTATCTACGATTACAAAGTCTTTACTACAACGAGCATTACAAAAGTGACAACCAGTATTCGTTGACATCAGAAAAGTCTCAACGAGTGTTCGTAGACATCACAAAACTAATGTTGTTTCTTGCTTATAACCACCTTTCCAAAACATTCTCGGAGACAGATCCGATAACTAATATATGTATGGAACGAAAAGAAACGGAAAATTTAGCGATGGATTTTAAAAGTTTAGTGAGGTTGCGACCTGATAGACATTTTATCATAAATAGATTTTATATTGAAAATGCAGAAAATCGTTTATTTTTATCTTTTGCATTATTTTTAGGGTAACCTTGAACCAAAGCTTAGGCTGCTGAAGAGACGGAAGAATAAAATTCATTTTTCCCGTTATCTATCAGCATAAGGATTAACAAGCTGCCTTCAAATTTCTGTAATTCTTTAGAACATGGGCGATCATGGCTTTCTACAGTTTCTTGTCTTTTTTTTTCATCTATTTTTTCAAGGTATAAGTAATATCGCTTGCTTTGTCATTGAATATGATGCACAGTAAGAAAACGTCATTGGTATGTCACGTCTTTTGTTGTTGATGACCTTCATTACAGACAGGACGTGACCTTGGTGCATTCCAGTGCGTTTGATCCCGAAAAGGAAAATGAACAGCGTGACTTTTCCCACACTGTGTCAAAGAGGAAGCTACAACTTAAATGGTCTCGATACGTCTAAAATAGAAATAAGAATATTAAAATATTGCATCTTAATATAACATTAAATTATTTTCCATTTAGGGCCCACCCTCTGTTCTTAAAATATCTGGCACACTCGGCAAGTTAAACAGGAATTAGTAACACAAGAAGCCAGAAGAAAGTTACATAGATAAGCGAAAACATCTGATGGATATATTCAATTTTTAAGAAAATGGATTTTTACAAGCAAAATCCATATATTATATGTTGTTAAATAAATACTAACTCAACAACTTCATTTCCTGTAATTGATGAAATACGATATCATGATGGAATGTATGCGGCCAGCAGATTTCATTTCGTCTGATTTTTCCTTTTACATTTCCGTCATTTTCTTTTTTTTTAATTACTGAGGTGTTTTTTTTTTCTTTCCTGATTGCTATTTGCAATGAAGATCATCGATTAAGAATTTGAACTGAAAGGGAAAAAAATTAACGAACAAATGTTAAGATTAATGAAGAAGAAGAAGAAGAAGAAGAAGGAGGAGGAGGAGGAGGAGGAGGATGCGGCGAGAGACGAAAGAAGAATTGAGGAATAAGGAAGGGAGTAATAAAGAGGAATAAACCTCAAATAATAAAAAAAAATATATATATATAAAAAAGATACGGTAATACTTAAAGGAGAAAGGAAGAAGTGGAAAAGAATAGAAAGTAGGAATGCAAGAGATAGAAATAGACTGTAAAGCGAATGTTGGAAGAAGAGAAAAGGGATAATGTGGCGAGACAAAGAAAATAATATGAAAATATACAAGAATGTGTAAGAGTATAAAGTACCTCTGTTGAAGACTGCATTCAGATGTGAAATTAAAAGTCACCATCCTTTTTATCTCTCTCACTCTGTCTAGCTCTCTCTCTCTCTCTATATATATATATATATGTGTGTGTGTGTGTGTATATATATATATATATATATATATATATATATGGAGCAACAGCAAAATTGTACAAATCGTGTAAAATCAAAAGGCGAGAGGTTCGAGACATGAAGCTATTGGAGTAGAAGAGACGGCTACAATTAAGAGTTTCGACAGTGAAGGGGTGAGAGCGGTATGCCAGCCTCGTCGGGCGCTTGAATTCATGAAGTCTGGGAACCAGCGAATGCAGCTCCTCGGAGCAATTGCCATGAAAGTATTTGTAAAACAGACAGAGAGGGGCGACGGCGCGTCTATGAGAAAGTGACTGTAGACGAGATGCCAGAACAGGGCCAATTATATTGCCTATCCGCTTTTGGAGCTTATCAAGAACCTCGAGGCAAACAGAAGGGGCTCCAGACCATATATGGCAGCAAAACTCCATGTAAGGGCGAATTGTTGATTTGTAGATCTGAAGGATCGATTCCGGGGAGAAAAATTTCCTGGCGCGGCACAGGGAGCCAACTTTCCTTGTGGTGGACGAAGCAATTGACTCAATGTATTTGTTCCATCTCAGGTGGAGGAATTGAATTATTTCTGTTTCCCACAAAGTAAAGATTCATTTTGAACTCTTGTATTTTAAGTTATTATTTTGCACCTCTCTCGCAGAAATACAGGGTGTCTCAAAAATATTGCATATTGTAGCTTTCTCAATAAAAGATTTAAGCAACTAGAATCAGCTCTAGCTAATTTAGATAATGCATATGAAAACAATAGTTATCATAAATGCATGGTCTTGAAATTTTGTCATCGCATGTCTTTTATGTTGCAGACATTGCTGACAACGCGTCACAAAGTAATCACAAACATCAATCAACTTTTCGATAAATTTCTTGGAATTCTGTGAAAACTTTTCGTCACGCTTTCTTGCTTCGCAGCGTGTGGTTGACATCCGGGTTCTTCCGACAATCTTTTGGGGAACATCGCGTACAGAACCATCAGGTTCAAAGTTATCTAGAATTCTTGAAATTGAAGTGGACCTTAAGGAAACCCTCTTCGATACAGCTTTTGAAATTCAACTCTGCATTTTCTTACTTTTAGTAGCATTTCAGTTCAAAGCTAAGCCTGGATGACATTAGTAATACTAACATGTAAATCTGAAAAGAAAGTCGAATTGAACTATATATTATAAAAGTGTGTATGCATTTGAGGCACATTATCTTCGTCGTCGGCTTTTTCTCGTTTCCTAGAATTTAATTTCTTCTTTGTTGGTCACTTCGTTTATAATAAAGGCGTTGATGATTAAATTCGCTTCCAACAGGGAGGTTCAATACTAAAAGCTTCAGTATCTGTCTATATTTCTGAGATGCGGTATTATGTACAGTATTTACATTATTCAGACTATTATCCTCATCTATTGATATTTATTAAATTATTATATTTTAAGATTCTACCTAAAGCTAAATTTACTTTATGAAATGAAAATGTAAGATTCTCAATTTCGTCATGTGAAGGGCCGATATAGTCGTAGCAATAAACCTACCACGTGACACTTCTTAACCAATGGGAACACGACCAAAAATAAATTAAATTTGGGCTTTCGTTTGGAGCGTATTTAGGGACTAAAGCCGCTCGGATGATTCACAGCGAGCGAACACGGAAGTATTCATCGCATCCACAGAAATGAGTATACATTGTACATTCTTCAAACCCCGCTGACGAAATTTTCCTTCATTCGGTCACTCATTCAGAGCAAAACAAGAGAGATAAATGTTATGCCAAAAACACCAACGACGTCGAACGCAGAAAAGTGAGTTACTTCTATCCGTAAATGAATACGAATACACTCACACACATACAATAGAGATCTTACATATATTAGCAACACGCTCGCAAATCTGTACATATATTTGTTTTTACAAACTTTATTTCAATAGTCTTTTACGAATTCTATTTTTAACTTTCTAAGAATATATGTTTTCTTTCAATTGTTAACGTAGTTAATATTAATCTGTATTCAAATTGTTAGTCGTTGTTTTATTCCTCGTTTTGGTACAGTAGCTTATTTATTTCTCTTGTTTGACCACGACTACAAAATCATCATTCCTTTACTCTAAAGACAAAAGCCTTCAGCGTCCAAACAAAGCTAGCAACAACAATCAGCATCTTTAGGATCACACAGAGTTTTCACGTGTTAACCATACCATAAATATTTTGGATTCTAATTTCTTCTTTTCTTTTTATGTGCCATGTGATTTCAAGACGTAGGTGATAATGGCTCTCTACCTTCCTCTATCCCTAACAGCTCTCAACAAGTTCCTTCTCTCTGATTTCCCCCCCCCACCAGCTTTTCAACGCGTTGTTTTCCCTTGTCTCTCTTTCCCTCTATTCGACCCGTGAGTATCAGATTCTCCAGGCCCTCCTTCTTCATTATGTGTCCCAGAAAATTCAGCTACCTCTTCCCGATATTAAGTATAAACCTCCTCCTTGTTTGCAACCTCTCTAAGATCTCATCGTTGCTCACACTCTCGGTCCATGATATCCTTAGCATCCTTCCACTTCTTTGTCGCCTCAAATCTCTTCTTCATCGTTGAGAAAATCGTCCAACATTCGCTGCCGTAAAGAAGGACAGATGTCACGTAACGGCTCAGTATTCTTTTCTTTGTTACCAAAGATATTCTCCTGTCTCGCAATACTCTGCCCAGCTTTTGGAATGTGTCCTTGGTCATCCCAGTACGCCTACGGATCTCAGTTTCGCACTTACCGCCCTCTGTCAAGAAGCTTCCTTGTTATTTATGCTTCCGCGTCTGCTTGATTCTGGTGTTCCCGACATTCAGATCGCATTTCGGACTCATCCTCTTACAGACGAGCATGCACTTCGTCTTCTTGTAGTTTATGCTTAGCCCCTTCTTATCACTCTCCATTGCTATCTTCATTTTCTAATTTCATTTCCGTGTCTACTATCAGTACTGTGTCATCTGTGTCTCTAATGTTGTTGATTGTCGTCGCCAATGCTAAATTCCAGTAGGGATTCCAGTTCTCTCAGGATTGACTCGCTTTATCGGTTGAACAAGTCGGGTGAGAAGACGCATCCTTGCATTACGCCCCTTTCTATTTTTGCCTATTCACCGAACTCGTTCCCTATGAGCATGTATGCCAGTATAGGTTCTTGATTATTCTGATATCTTTCCCGAATATATCAAGGTTGCTGAGCAGTTCCATCAGATGCTTGTGAAGTATTTGTCGAAGGCATTTACGTATTCTATGAAACATAGATACACGTCCTTCTGTATAGCTCTTTCTGATAACATTCTGAGCATGAATATCGCATTCCTTGTTTCGGCTTCTTTAACGAACCCGCAATGTTCTTTTTCTATCTTTGTCCTGATTCTGCTGTGCGTTCTGTTCATTAGAATACAGGTGATGAGTTTTTTTTTTCCACGTGGCCCGTTCGGCGGGGTTCCTCATTCGTTTGCGCCTGTTTTCTTAGTCATAGCTACGAAGATAGATCTGCTGAGGTTATCCGGTATATCTCCGCTGTCGTAGATTTCATTTTTTACTTCGGTGATTTTGTTTATGCCAAACTCAGCGTACTTCCTCTATATTCGTTCAGTATTTAATTTGTGACTTTTGCCTTTCGAGTTTATTTTATTTTAGAAAAGTGAATACCTAATATCGATATTTATAAATGTTAGTCGTGACAGAACATACACAACTAGTTGCGCAATAAAATATATTTCCCCAAAAGATTTCATTGATTACATGCAAATCAGTTAACAAGGAGAATAAAGAATCTTATTTAACTAGATTCGAGCTATTTACGTCATTTGCACCAACGATTTAGCGAATTGGGTATTGAAATTTTATTTATTTAGCTCAAAATAAACAAATTCATTGCGAGTTGCTTATTGCCGGAGGATTACTTGTCGACAGTCTCAATGACAGTAAGACACAGATGAATTAGTCCCTGTGCAAAATAAATGGTATTTAAAACCTTGCTTTCTTGGATATTTCTGGTTGAAGTGAAATTCAAACTAACACTTCTACCGGTACAGTCCTTTACATTCGTTCTATCTTAATTCGCTAAATGGAAACGTCTCACAAGGCTGGATAAGCAGTTATGCGATTGAAGCGTTATATTCTACATGTTGGATCTGCACCCGGACAATGACATTCAAATCAGGTTTCGTAATATAGTTGTTCTCTCATCTTTTTATAATACATATAGCCGACGGCTTAGTGGTAGAATCTCCGACTGACACCAATTCAGTCGGGTTTCGATCCTAGCTAGAGGCAACCGGATGTCTAGCCACACTGATGAGCTGTGAAACAGTCTGTGGATGGCCTTATATATATATATATATATATATATTATATATATATATATATATATATATATAGGAAGAAATATAGTCTTAATATGTTCTATATTTATGGGATAAAGTGCTCAATATCAGAGATCGAGCGTGTTTAAATATAAAAGCGAACATAAAGTCAATTTTAGAGGCGACAGTCTATTTCATGCTAGATGCAATCCTCAAAGCACGAGTAGTGGCCTGACGATTGCATCTAGCATGAAACAGACTGTCGCTTCTAAGTGTTCACTATATATATATATATATATATATATATATATATATATATATATATATATATATCATTAGAAATATAAATTCTTAGCGTGTTAGGTTTTTTTCTCCGATATTTGCCAATGCAGGTAAAATAAATATTTTTGAATTAGTGTAGAGCCGGCTTGCAATCTCGAAAATCGTCATTAAAAAAATTCTGATATTTTCTGTTTCCATACACAAAACATTTAAACCAGTGGAAAAATACATCTGTCACCACAGCAGTGCCAAGGGATTTATTGGAAATTATTTGGCCTGAACCATTTCTTAAAATCAATATTTTTAGATTTCATTATTTGAAATAATGACTTTAGGTAATGTGTCGAGCCTAATGATTTCGAAATTGTTAGGTGGATGACTGCGTGTGGCCGAAAATTTCGGCGTAGAAGATTCAGGGTCTCGAGATCAAAATCCGCCTGAGACGCTAATGCCTGTGTGAAGGTCATGAACCTATCTCTCCTCTCCACAAATATAGATCTATAGATTTTTCTTTCATACTGTCGGATCTATATCCATGTATTTGCTCTACATACTGTCTACTGGAAATACAAACCTGAATTTACTTTATAACGTGGAAGACTTCAAGCTTGGACGAGAATAATAGATTCTATTGATCAAGTAAGGAAAGGATTTATTACCGAACTGTTTTTTAGAACTTTTCCATCGTTTTTGAAATCATTTTTTGATTTGCCTTGTAACGGGAAGGACTTCAAGCTTGTTGAAGATATAAGAACCTATTGATCACTACGTATTCCGACATCAACGGAAGAGATTTCTTGAACTGTTTATAAAAAATTTTTCAATCGACATTTTAATATTTTAATTTTTGGAAATCATCTTCGAATACGTTTTAACAACATCGCCCACGTGACGACTACGTGGTCATATTTAAACGGAACGCTGATCTGTATAAAATTTCAGTTATCTTTTTGGATTAGTTGGGCTCTTATGTCCATCGTCATTTGTGTTAAATTTTTATAAGTTCTAATGTTAATTATGTTTAAATGAAAATGTCCATGAAGATGGTCTTAAATAGACCGAAACGTCCGACGTCGACTTTATATTAAACATTAATACTACATAATTGCATATTCAGATTTTTGTTTGTTTTTTCTGTATTTTTTTTGATATATATATATATATATATATATATATATATATATATTAAAAAAATAGACCAAATTATATATATATATATATATATATATATATATATATATCTCAAATAAAACAGACAACTTTAAGGTTCCATGTAATAAATTATTTCAACACAGCCCTTAAGGGCTGTGGTGAAATAATTTAAAACATAGAACCCAAAGTGGCCTGTTTTTATTTAAATTGCTATGGATTTACATTGAGCTCTCTGGATTTTATCCTCCTTGGGTCTACCCATACGGATTACCTAGTTTTTCATAAACTATATATATATATATATATATATATATATATATATATATATATATATAGTTTTTTCATAAACTATATATATATATATATATATATATATATATATATATATATATATATATATATATATATATATATATATATATAGACCAAGTAATTGAATGAGAAAAAGATGGAAACCCTGATTAACACGTTTCGCCATCTGGAATGATTCCATCGGTCTTAAGTAAGATTTTACTGATATATATATATATATATATATATATATATATATATATATATATGTGTGTGTGTGTGTGTGTGTGTGTTTTTATAGTGAACGGGTGATATAAAAGCTAGCGTCGGTTGTAATTATGTACAGAGGGAATGTACTGAAGATGTTAAGACATTAAATTAATTCTGTAATTGTTTTTAATTTTTAAAGAGTTCTTTCATCAGACGTGTCTGGATGTTCAACCTAAACGACCTCATTCAGTTTCCCTAGGATTTTGTTTTTATCGTTTTTTATTTTTATTTTTTCCCCGCATTGTGACAACAGAAGTTGCAAATAAAGGTTATATTTTGTAAGAACCTGGACGGGTATTTACCATGGATAATTTAGAAATCAATACACTTTCAAGATATTTTCGCCTAAGGAGTTTGCCTTTCTATTTTAATTAAAGAAGCATTTCATGAATCGAAATTATGGTCAAAGTCAATACGGTGAGCGGCTAATACATTGCGTGAGCGTGTTTGTAAAAGATCAGGTTTGTCTTTCATATAAACTTTCATTTAAATTTCGCGAGGTCTCTCCTATGTATTCCCTGCGGCAGTCATTACTAACTATTTTTCAGGATTTATTCTAGACATATATATATATATATATATATATATATATATATATATATATGAGGGAGAGAGAGAGAGAGAATTTCTCAGAATTAACATATAGAGAAAGACACTGTGTATTCAGGAAAAAGGCAACAGTAAAACTGTATTTTTTGCCGACGCGTTTCGTCCAATATGGTCTTTTTCATGGCAAAAAACGAAATGAATTTACTGAAAACAATCCCAATATGACCTTTCCTAACAGAATCAGTACTCTCCATAACAAATATATCAAGAAATCAAAAGAAAAATATTGAGCCCGTCAACTCAACAATACAAACAATATTTCTCCACGTGAAAAGATTCTCTTAAAAATATTATCTTCAAACATAAAGTAATTGACGTAAATTTTCAGTTGACCATATGGATATATAATACTGTGTCTAAATCCTTCTAGTTGATATCGACATTTTTTTTGTTGTTTATATATACTTTGTTTCAATAAATTCATTTCTTTTGTTACCTGGAATTAGACGAAACGCGCCGGCTAAAATACAGTTTTCCTATTGTCTTTTTTTATCATATATATATGTATATATAAATGAAATAAATCCCAAAGAGTCATACTGTTTGATATCATTTCCTCTTTAGCCAGCTTACCCTGAAGATCCGTTTAGTTGGTACCTAGGTAGGTCGTTCCTGGCTCTTTATGATCTATTTCATTTATCTCTGCACTACTTAGCGTACTGAGCACTCTATGTTTCAGGTGTATTTGTCGTTTTTTTTTTCTTTGGAGTAAAATCTTACGGCACTGGATGATTTATTTCGCCCTGTCCGGACGTTTCTAGTTCTTTATTTTTTTTCTAATTTTTGTCCTCGGATACCAATTTGTTTTGATCGACTTACTTGTGCTACCCGATTTTTTTCCCCAACCGAGTATTAATATTATTATTGTTGTTATTAGCAGTAGTAGTAGTATGTATATATATATATATATATATATATATAAAACAACAAGAAAAATAATAATAAAATAATATAAAATTATTAAGTGAGAAAAGTTAACAAGTAACGCTTTATTTAGATTCACTCTTGTTCCCACTCAGTCTCCCTAAGAATAATTCCAAACATAAACATTCTAAACGTAATAATAACAATCTACAGCAAATAATAAAATAATCAATATTAAAAGTAAAAAACGTTAATAAACAACACGTACATAAAACACACACACACACACACACACACACAACATATATATATATATATATATATATATATATATATATATAGAAAGAGATAGATAGTGTGTGTGTGTGTGTGTGTGTGGTGTGTGTGTGCCAATGTGCGCGTGCGCCAGGTATTGAAACTTATTTAGCTGAGAATAATGAAAGTGTGCTAACGGAATGTTACTTGGCGGACATTAAATACTGATATCAATATATTGATATCAGTATATTGATATAAATATTGGTATTAAATATTGATATCAGACTTTTTCTAGCAGAGGTATCGGGAGCCGTAACATGTTAGTTTACTGTTTGACATATAAAAATAAAATGTACTGCATGCACAAAGTACACCAATCTCACCAACTAGATCTGATATAGCTTGTAAATGGACCCCCAGCTATTGGCTAAACAGTTCGAATTATATCCGAAAAAAAAAAAAAAACATTGTTGTCCTAAAACGTTGTTAATGCAATATTCATTTGCCAAAAAAAATATTAATCTTATAATATAAAATGTTTCGGCCATAAATGACCCACAAATTGTTGATAAGCTGTGTAAAAAAAAATCAAATGTTAGTAGTTCTGATTTGCTTGTTTAACTTAATGCTGAAACTTGTGTTTCTTAGATGTATTGAAATAATAAATATGTGTTATTCTGTTTTCACAATTGAATACATGGTAGATAATACTCAACTTTTTCTGCATATATATGTTTGTGCGGGCATAAATAATAGAGACGGTGATATGTATGTTTTATGTTGTAATTATATTTTGGAATAGAGTTTGAATTCTTTAAGAAATTTTCAGGTATTATGTAGATTAATGGCATGAAAGAATTCATATCAACACCTCTATGGGATATTTCATGCCGAAATCTAAATATTTGGAACACAATTTTATGCCTTCAACTGAGCTTTTTAAGCAAATCACCCCAAGCAAGGCGGGAGGACCACTAGCACGGAGTGGGTTACAGAGAGTGAAAGTAAGAGTAAAAAAGAGTTTTTGGGAAAAGCATAAAGAGAAGAACAAGGATCAAGATCAGAAGATGTAGATTGACATTATATTTGAATATATGGAGATTATAAGTATGAGGGAAGCAATTGATAGGAAGGAAATTCCACTGACGGGACGTGCGAGATAAAAAGCTGCTGAAGTAGAAGAGACCGGTACATTTAGACGTTTCGATAGTGAAAGTGTGGGACCGAGATGCCAACCTAGTAGCACGCTTGAATTCATACCGTTTGGGAACCAGTGAAATAGTTCGACAGAGCAGTTGCCATGAAAATACTTGTAGAAAAGACAGAGAGAAGCTATATCACGTCTGTGAGAAAGCGGCTGTTGTATTAGCTTTAGTTATGTGAATCGTTTGCACTAATACGAGCGGGAAGGTGCCGAGAGGGAGAGCTAAGAGAGGATCAACTTAGGTCATAAACATGAGAAAAGGAAAGTTATTTGATGACCTGAAACACATGAGTTATTAACTAATTATGCAAAAATTAACTGAAAATCGAAAACAATGTGAGAAGAAGAAAAAAGAGAAATAAAGAAAGCAAAGAAAAAAGAAATCAAGAATTAAGATAAAAGAAAACAAGAAAAAGAAAAGAAAGAAAAAAGAAAGAAAAAGAAAGAAAGATAATAAGGAGAGAAAGATCAAGAGAGAAAGAAAGAGGTAAAAAGAAAGAAAGAAAAAGAAAAATCAGGAAAAAGAAAGAAAGGACAAGAAAGTAAGTAAGAAAGAAAGAAAGAAAGAAAGAAAGAAAGAAAGAAAGGAAGAAAAAGAAAAAAGAAAGAAAGAACAAAAAAGAAAAAAAGAAAGAAAGAAAGAAAGGAAAAGAAAAAAGAAAGAAAGGAAGAAAAAGAAAAATCAGGAAAAAGAAAGAACAGGAAAGAAAGAAAGAAAGAAAGAAAGAAAGAAAGAAAGAAATAAAGAGAGAAAAAGAAAAAGAAAGAAAGAAAGGAAGGAAGAAAAAGAAAGAAAGAAAGAGAGAAAGAAAGAAAGGAAGAAAAAGAAAAAAAGAAAGAAAGAAAGAAAGGAAGAAAAAGAAGAAAGGAAGGAAGGAAGGAAGGAAGGAAGGAGGAAGGAAGGAAAAGAAAAACGAAAAAAGAAGGAAAGAAAGAAAGAAAGAAAGAAAGAAAGAAAGAAAGAAAGAAAGAAAGAAAAAGAAAAAAGAAAGAAAGAAACAAAGGAAAAAAAAGAAAAGCTGGCAGAGAGAAAATAAATATTATTATTACGTTTAGTTTACGTTATAATTATAAGGCCGGCATGCCTATCGATTTAGAGATACATAATTAACTGTCCATTTCGTATTTTGATATTAGTTGGTGACATATTGAGTTGGCTTATATGGAATTTGACATTTGATATAAGGAATAGCTGTTTATCATAGCTGGTGTCTAATTACAACTAAATTCCAAATGTTATCATAATCAGATCATCCTCGCAGTAAATAATCAATCTTTCAATCATTTCTATAACATTCACCACAGATGTTATGATAAAGTTCTCTTAGTGAATTCTAGTAAAAATATCTCCCGTTTCGTGGCTACAATATTTATTTACTTTGCTGCTGAAACAACTGGTTCATCTCTGATTCGAGGTAAATTTCCAAGTCAAAGGTATAGTGTTCATATTTGACAATTGATTGAATACAGTCTTCAAACAACTGATTCCATCCATTTTGTCCTGTACTAAGAAAACGTCCAACATTCTAATATTATATTAATTTTCATTCACAAAAGAGAAAAAGAAAATCAGCGAAAAGTAAAACTTGAAGTCGAATTCCATTTCTCAAAGTTGGAATTCAAAGGAATTTAAGACAACATTGATATCCTTCACAATAATGGTTGGAATAAAAGAACAGCCTAAAATAATAAATGTTACTATATTGTTTATATTTAGAAAGGATATATAGCCAATATTGAGCAATCATACCGTTCAATTAGAGCAAATTAATAACATAAGTTTTGCCATGTCCATATTGCCTATATCTAGAAAGGATCTATATCCGACATTGAGCAAACATATAGCAAATTAATTTTTATACTAATGTTCCCCAATACAGAGCCCGAAAGCAACTCAAGGTAGAGGGTTTCTTTCTGGTGCTAGATGAGCGTGAGAAAAGGCAAGAATTTAGACTCATGGGTCAAGATTGTAGTGATTCGGAAAACATCCTCTCGGGAGTCTATTCCACAAAGCAGAAGTTCTTGGTAATAACTGACTGGTTTTCCTGCATCTTTATCGATCCACTTGAGGTCGGATGTGAGTTTAAGACTCGATAGTCTCTCAAGGCACCCCCCCCCCGTGGAGACATCCATTCATTTTCACTGGTGGTAGTTGAAGATCCGATCAGCATTGTAAAAAAAATGTTTGTGAGGCATTCAATATAACCATCCATTTCCCTTAACCCACTGAGATATTAGAGCTGGATCGGATGTCAGATCAGGTACGAATATCTGGCCATCACGGGTTTTGGGGATGCATCTATATATTGTTGTATCGTCGATATAGATATTCTCAAGTATGCTATTAGTCACATGATGTACGTAAAATAAAAAAAAAGAGTCATGGGTTGCAAGATTGTCTTCTTAATATTCACATCACGGAAATATATCACCGATGAATTGGGTCCTTTAGAATGTATCGAGAAACAGTTTCATTTTATGATTGATCTTCCTAAAACTTAAATATACAAGAATATCGAGCTATCCAATACAATTGATATGGTTAATATATATCTATACATCTATGTCTCTCTTACTCTCTCTCTATATATATATATGAACTACACACACAAACACATGCATACAAGCGCATATATATATATATATATATATATATATATATATATATATATATATATATATATATATATATATTGTGTAGTTTACTGCTACCAGCAAGCAGAAATATTTCTCCTCCCGATGATGGCCATTTTGGGGCCGAAACTAGTCGAGGAATCTAAATGAAATAATAATAATAATAATAATAAACGAAAGAATATTAATCTACAACCCAGTGTGTCTGAAGATTTTAATTTTTTAATTTTTTTATTGTTATATATATATATATATATATATATACACTTAATAGCTGTGTTATTTAGAATTAAGTAGTTTTTCTTACACCAAAGATATATGTATATATTTATATTTATTATATTTGAATACTTTCACATACATTTGTTTATATATGTCCATTTCAGTATATATATATATATATATATATATATATATATATATATATATATGGTGTGTGTGTTTTTGTGTGTTTGTGCGTGTATTTAGGCAACATATTTTCATTCAAACTGTTTTGTTTAAACAATTTAGACGTAGTATGTCTGTTTAACTTTGATTTAATCTTTTCGAATCCAATTTCTTGGTAGACAGACTGATTAAGAAAAACATTTTCTTTCAAATGTTAATTCGTGGACTCTAAAGGATATAAACATATTATATCTAAATTATTTAACCTGTTTCAATATAGATGTATATATATATATATATATATATATATATATATATATAGCCGATGTGTTTATACCGACTCTTGCCGATGAATAGTACCTTTAATCGAAATCCTTCTCGTCATAGATTCTTGAAATTTCATAGCTGCTTAGTTTCATATCTAAACATAATGGACTGTATTCATCCCTGGTTTTATTTTGCTTCCACTCGAACAGGTTCTTCGCGTTAACCTCTGCGCTCTGATTTTGAAATTTATTGTTAGATTCAAAATATATTTTATACGTTTATAAATAAACATTCAATTGATATAATTGATTTTTTTTTCTCTGGGAGCATCTTATAGAAATGTGATTATTGCTCTTGCTTAAAATAAAGGTAATTGACATTTTACAGGGTTAGGATTGATTGACTCCAACATTATTTCCATAACACTCTTGTGAAATTATTTTTCCAGAAATGAATTACTGCATAAATACTTACTATTTTATTGAAATACGAGAATTGAATGAGTTTTGGTGGATTTTAATAATCCGCTCTGTTTTTCCACCTAAGCTCGTGCATATTATTATGTCACCATGTTTTATATTTTTGTTTTATGTGGCGAATAAAAAGAAAACAGCGAGTAAATCCAAGCTCTCCCTACTGGTATTCCAACCTCGAGTCGTTCCTTCTTGAGTTTTCAAAAATCGCACTAACATACTTTTCTAGCCGCCGCCGTGAACGTCACTCAAAAACCCCCGCACTGGGGGGGGGGATTAGTTGCTTTTATATTTGTCCATATACCCATAATCCCTTGCGTCTTCATGCGTTCCCATAATTCATTGCGTCCCTGTCCCATAATGCATTGCATCTTTATTGCATAAAAATGCAATGCAAGTCCCCCCCCTCATTCTTTTACGTTATCTGGTCGAGGACGGATTACGGCAGAGCGGTAAGTGATTTTTTCTCTCTCATTTCACCTGCAGTAGTTTTACATGCTAAGCAAATACGGGCTCTTTTTTGGCGGGTACAACGCAAGTCGCAATCAGTTGTACTCGTCCTAGGTTCTGTCTCATCACGTCTGCCACAATAATGTAAATATTTTTTTTTTAATCCAAATATTTCCGGTTACAGTAAATGAAAACAATTCATTGTAATTCTGTATTTTCTTCAAACTTTCTTCTTGTTAGTGACACGAGAAAAAGAACAATAAAATTATTTTGTTTGAAATTTATCTCCATATATCAGATTTTCTTTATCACATCGTTTGATCTTCACTGGGTGCATACCTATGCCAAAACGAAACTTCGTAAATAATTATAGAAATATAAGTTTTAGAACTGAGACCTAATTTTCGTTATTAATTATCGGGAAGACTTTTGTGACATATCAAACCTTTTGAGCTTCATGCCATTTCAGACTAAAAGGAATTGCCTGGTTTAGCCTAACAAATAACATTCGACACGTTTTCTTGAGTGCTTCTGCGACGAAAGAAGTATCAAAATCAATTTGACATCTTATTCAGAGTGAATGTCTCTGACAAGTAATGAAAAGAGTGATTTTTTTTTTTTCCAAAACACCGTTAAGTTTTAAAAAGGAAAAATATATTTTCGGTGGACATAAATTAAATTAACTTTTACTTTGGATATTTTCAATTACGTTTTCTTGGTTAAAATAAATAAATAAAAACGTTGACTGAACGTACGAAAACGTTAAGCCTTTGAAAATAGCCGCTAAAATATATAAATAAACGTAAATTTGATTTTTTTTTTTTTTTTTTTTTTTTTTTTAAATGTCACTTCCCGACACTCATAAAATCGTTTCACGCGTTATCTGAAAGTTATTCAATGTTTCAGTTGGTCATGAAATACATTGTTATATAGTTATTTATTAAATAGTGAAAGATTTACCCAAAGTTTTAACTTTGAAATGACAGAATTGTCTTTTATTCAGAGTATTTATTTCTGTTACAAAATTTATTTCTCTTGTCTATACGGACATTTCTTCATGCGTTTTACACTTTTATCAATGAATATTTATATATATGCATTACCTACCAGTTGTTGTATATGCCATTTTGAGGGCATAGATCGAAAGAAGTATATCTATACGTTTTTATAGTTCGTATCTACCACCATTTCGATTGGTGGCTTTTTTTCTCTACTTATCTCAGTATCAGTCCATTAAACTATCAATGTAGTGATATATCTCTCCTTTTTATTGGGTTTTATTTTATATCGCTTCCGCCTTACTGTTATCTTTCAGTCTACCCACATCAATCTGTTATCATTAATAACAAGACACTAGCACGAGTTATTTTGTACTCTGAAATTTGCTATTGATACGGACTGATTCATTTGTTAAACAATTTGTTGTCGCTGACAACAGACATTACGAGATGGTGAAAACGTTGTTATTCATTGTAAACAGGCAATGATTTATTAGACTCTATAATGATTTATTAAGCGCTTTGGTGTTTTATTAGATTCTATAATGTTTTATTAGGCTCTTTGGTGTTTCATTAGGCACTATAATGCTTTATTAGGTTCTATTAATAGAATCTTCAGCATATACCGAACTTACTTCTAAAGCTTATTTCCTGCTCATATCTGAAGAATATGCCTCTATTATAGTTTTATTATAGTTCTTAGTCTATTAATGTATTTTTCTGCAGATGTTTATCGTAAATGTTACTGGGTGTACTAATGTAAATACTATATATGTATCCGTTAAATTATTAATATATACTACAGTATCAAATCACATTGAAACACCAGTTACCGAAGTTAAGCAACCTCGAGCATGGTCACTATCTAGATAGGTAGCCGCTTGGGAATAGCAAGTACAATAAGCTTGGATGTGCGGGTGATGTAATGGCTAATGCTTTGGAATTGTTAACCGGAGAGGCGAGTTCCAATTCCAGTTAATTTTGTTATATTCACTTCGGTATAAATATTCTTGAGAAAGCTATGAATTCATTTCTTCCCACCAACTGTGGGCTAATTATTAATGTTATCGCTAAAACCATTGTTATCTAAAGAAAGATTTTCTTATGGCCTAAAAATATTTTCTCCATTTAAATAATCTGCAAATGTTTGATAAGCAGTAAAACACAAATAACTTATTTACTTACGGCATAATTAAAATAAAACTGTAACGATGTTTATTAAAACAAATAACAATAAATAAGAAGGTATCATTTTAACTCAAAGGTTCCATCTTATATAAAAAATTATAAAATATTTGGATCATAATCAACATTTCTTTATAAGATTTTATGTTTGAAAGAAAACAAAAAAGCAATATTTTTATCTTACAGCATATGAAAAGTAAGCATAATTGATGGCATTTAAATTTTCTTCACTTCAGTCGACCAAAGAAAACCTTAGCGTAGATTTCATGCATATTAATCAGGGAGTATATTTTAAAAGACAATTGTACTGCATTAGCAAAAAAACATTTTCATATATTTGGTTAGAAAGGCGATATTTGGATACCTGCACCAAAACACGCGCACCTGTTTCATTTTAACTAGTTTGCATCTTTTGATATCAAAAAGCATTTGTCACATAACATGCAAATCTTCTCCTGGTAGAAGACATGCGAATTGGGATTAATCAAATAGGCTGTACATAAAAACACCTATTTTAATTCTACCATTAATTACATCCCGAAAATGCCGGGGAATTTTTCGAAAATTAATATTGAAGAATCTAGAATATTTTCGCTAAAAATGTAGCACACTTTTATAGTTTATCATAGAGAAGTTATAAAAGAAACCACATCACTTGAAGGGTTCTGACAACAGAAAAATTTAAAATGAATTGCATATCTATCTCGAAGGGAGAATAAAGACATAATGAATCTGTTGACATTTCACACTTCTTTAAATCAAAGCTTAAGAAGGAAGCACTTGTGAATATTAGAAAGATCGTCAAATGTTACTGGAATTATAAAACCGCTTTTTCTGTAAAAAAAAGTATTTTATTTGAAATATTTTATAAACTTTAGACTTACGTAGCGCTTGATCTTCAGTCAATTAAAGCTGAATATTTCCTTATAATGAAATATATATTACTAATATCATTCCACCAAAATCACGGAATAAATTAAGCAAACGATTAGGCTATTTTTTAGCAGCACAAAATAACATGCTACCTGAAAAAAATCAAACGAATGTATTGATCATCAATATGTATCGTCAATTTCGCTAATGGAGGAAAAAAGAAATCACTTTTGATTTATATTGATGCCCCATTGATTCCATCCGTGTTACTTTTTAAGAACTTTTTAATCAAGAAATGTGAAAAATAATAATCATCGTGGTAAAGCGACACCGACAGTTATAACCATTTCATAATGAACGTTGGCTGTCTTCATCATATAGATCCTTAGATAATAACAACCAAAAAGAAGCCACTTTTCAAATCATTCCATATCCAAAAGAGTAGTCAATTGAGATGGTTCAGGCAATCTTGTATAATACCACAAGCTTATCCTTGAATTAGACCCCAGTAAACTGTTTGCATGATTTCGTTTTCATAAATATCTTTGTACATTATTTACATTATTCGGACTATTGACCTCATCTTTGTCGCCATATTTATCACAACGTTTCGGACGTTGTACGCCCCGGCTTTCTTCAGGTTGGAATGTCGAACTGAACCCTTTATTCCGCTCACCGGGGTAGGCTGTTCTAGTTGCACGTGCCATGTTTGATGGATGTCAATTGAGGACACATGGCACAGTGGATAAAGGGGTTGGTTTGATCCAGTGACAGGATCCAAGAGTGTGAGTTCAATACCCGGTTAAGGCAGTGGAGAACTTTCAGAGGGAAATTAACAGGAGATAACTGATAACTGACATCCATTAAACACAACGCCACAGTGTTGAAAATCTGTTAGCAACATTAGTTGTCTTTCGTTTCAACGTAACTTATACAAAATGCCAACTGAATTATGTTGCTGTGAACTAAAGAGGTCTTCCATCATGTGGATATCGAATTGAGTAAAATGAGATTTTCAACAATTTTAAGTCATTCAAACGAGGAACCCATTGCGCCTGACGACCTCTGACCTTACAGAAAAAGGTTACCGTGCGCTATTTTAGTTAGTTGACCAACCTCCCAACATGTAACAAAATGATCAAACGTTAAAATTTTTTTATTGATTTCCTTTTGCTTGGGTTATGAAAACTTCAGCATCTCCTCGTATATTTCCACCATCAAAGCCAAATAATTTTAATGGGTACTTAATTCTCATGATTTAATTACGTGATTTGCCTTTATTTACCCACGTGTAACTATGAAGTATTATTTGGAATATATCCCAATGATATTCTCATGTATGCTACTGAATATGTTAAAATTTTCATTAGATTTAAAATATTCAGATAAGTGAACTCTTGATAATTTTCTCCTTAAATTTCGCCATAACATTGTTATGCTTGCCGACTTTTAAAATAACCCATCCATTTTCTACTCCCCAGAAACTGAGTAGATTGATTAATATTAGTCACTTTGATGTGATGCTATAATATGAGGTCAGATGGTGACATATTGCTTTGTGATAGTCAGAGAACGTATATGATTTTTATATTGCCATTTCTACCTTCAATTAGAAGACATAAAATGTAATAAAAAAAGAATAACAATTTAAACAAACTTTCAAATATTGTTTCAAATTTTTTTGTTGATAAAATTTATGCACAGTTTAAAACGATGAGCCTTCAATGCGACTAATGACCGTCAAAATATGAAATGTGAAAAAGGTTTAAGAAATGTTTGGAATCACCGATGGAATCTAACAAGAAATTATTACAGTAAATCTGAACCTGAAGAAGGTTAGAAAGTTTTTCGTTCGACTTATCACATTCGGTAAACGGCAACATTCTCTTAATGTGAGCCATTATTTTCGTGAATAGTCATAATGAAGAAATTGTTCAACGTATTTTCGGCGTCATTTCATCCTCGGAGTATATGAACAGTTTTTATATCTAGATCCGTTCAAGATTTGCAATTCAATTGTCAACAAGTTTTGTGCCAATGCACCTCCACGAAAAAACAGATTATATGGGGGGTGAGTGTGTTAAATATGTGAAATAGATATTATTTCGTCTCGTCCATCAAAACAGTTTTCAGAACATATTTCAATCCCTAAATGAAACTCATCTCTGCATATTTAAGTACATTTCATATTTTTGAATATTTTTAATTTTTTGGGTATTTAAGTGTATTCCATACCTTTCGCTAAGGGCACGGCACTCACTGGTTAGACTATTAGTGTTCTAACCATGCGAACCGGGTTCAAATCCTAATGGGTGATTTATTCACGGAAGTGATTTCTTCATAATATGGGGCGTGGTTAGGGTGATCCCAGCGCGCAGCACTATTGTGAAGTCTGAAAACCATAACGAAGTTTGACCAAAGCAATGTCTGAAATTGGGTAAGGGTAGGTAACGAAATCGCTAAAAAAGAGCATAGCTTGATGAAAAAGACGCCAACCTTGCGAAAACAAAATTTTATTGTCTAAATGCTTATGTTATTATTTAGAGGAAAGACCAAAGTTTTTTTTAATTATTTTTAAAAAATTTTCCTTTTTTAGAAAATTCTAAATTTTGATTAAAAAAAACTTTTTTTCTATTTGTATCAGTGGAACTAGTAAATAACATAGACAATTTTTAGCACGTTTTTTTGGTATGACACACATAATTTGAAAATCGTTCAAAATAGAAATAATTATCGGATGTTAATGAAACTTTCAGAACTATTCACAGATGATCGAAATTATTATAAATATTTTTTTTTATGAAAGTCATGGTAGAAATATTTTTTTAAAAATATTTATTACCCCCCATAACTAATTTTATGAAAACGCTAGAAATTCGATCGCATCGGTTTTAGTGATTACAATAATTAAAAGCACAGGGCTTTGAGGAATGCAAATCATTTTTTTTTGTTTTTAATTGGAAAACCCAGTACCTGAAAATCAGCTCTGAATTGTAACATACAAAACTCAATAAAACAAATATATTATTTAATTTCAAATGCTTTTATTTGCTTT
Organism: Acanthosepion pharaonis; assembly: GCA_903632075.3. Lineage (NCBI taxonomy): Eukaryota > Metazoa > Mollusca > Cephalopoda > Sepiida > Sepiidae > Acanthosepion > Acanthosepion pharaonis. Next base: position 122,768 of record CAHIKZ030000104.1, on the reverse strand, counting down.
TAGTTGTTTTTATGAATATGGACAATATTTTCTGAAAGCAAAAAATTTTTCCGATGAAAAATGAATTTTAAAACAATTATTTGTTATTTCATTAATTATAATAGATTTTACATTTAAGTTGTTAAAATATTATAAAATTAGTTAAAAGCCGCACAGGCTTTCATAAGTGTCCTTATGAGATAGATCTTTTTTTAGCGCGTTGTAAATTGTATCATTTTGACTAATCAGAAGATCCCCAGTAATTAAGAAATGTAATTTTTGTGCTTATAATCGAGCTGTAATTACAAAATACGGAAGACCAACCAGAATATAATTAAGTTGCGTTATTTGAGTTAAGCATTGTTCTCCGCTGTTAAGGCCTTTACTTTTTAAACACGTGTGGAGAAGTTAATTTGATTTTCAATTTCAACTGAGAAGGTTACCTACAAGTATCAGTATCATCTTATGAAATTTATATGATCTTATTTTTATATTAATCTCAGTTACGACATTTTTCCATAAATGAAATATCAAAATTAATAATAAAATGAATGCAAATACAAATAACAGTAGAATGTAATAAATGTACACATAAAATTATAATATTTTATGTACAATTCTGATAAAATTTCATAAGAAAGGTACCTATAAATTAATTAGATACCTTTCTTAAGAAATATGAAATTTAATGTCACTCTTAAGTTTTATTTTAATTTCTTTACAATATATTTCCCATAAAGCATCATAAACGTAAAGGTGAAAGCTAAGTACAAAAAAAAAAAAAAAAAAAATTAGACCGCTGAAAGTTTTCGTTAAAAATAACGGGGTAAATAATTTGTTCACGTAAATGTAAATTATTTCACTTTTCTCCTTCCGTAGAACAAATTAGCCTCATGGAATTCGTAAATATGTCATTCATCACATGTCAAGAGACGCGAAAGTTTATGACCTGCTTTGTTTTATTTTCAAATTACATTTTTTTGGCACAAAAGCTAAGTTTGGTTCAAAATATTTTAAATAAACATAATTTCTGATTTTCTTAAAATAAGTTTTGAAAAAATAATTGATATTTAGAAAAATTTCAAATTCAGATTTCCATTTTTTTTTAAAATGGAAAAAAAATGGTCAATTTTGCTGACTCAAAAAAACTAGATTTTTAACGAAAATTTCGGACGTGCTAGAACGATTCAAAATGGAAAAAAATACCCAAAAATACTTTGACCTTTCCTCTTAATGAATAACAAACATTTAGACGATAAAATTTTGTTTTCGTCAAGTTTGGCGTCTTTCATCATGCTATGCTCTTTCTTTAAAGATCTCGTGGAGGTACCTAGGTAAGGGAAACTCTCTGGAATCATCGATAGTTATGCTAGTATGTGGTCATCAGTCATCGTGGTCGTGAGTTCGAGCCTACTTGGCTTGTTCAACTACTATTCCCACAAGATTATTCAGAAAATGTAGCTAAAGTTAAATATGCAAATATAAACCTCGAGTTGACTCTTGGCAGTTAAAGAAATACAACTGAAACTGAGCAAGTGCCTTCAACGAGGATTAGCTTATAAGGTCGGCAAGGAGATCAATAAGCATCTGTTTCTTTATTCTTATTTGATAAGTATTCTGGAGAAATCCATAATTCCATCTAAGTGTATATATATATATATATATATATATATATATATATTTATCTGTGTGTGATCGGATGTTGTTTATCCATTTCCATAGTATATATATATATATATATATATATATATATATGTGTGTGTTGATCGGATGTTGTTTATCCATTTCCACAGTTTTAATCCGATTTTGATTAATTTTTTTTCGTTTCATAAATAATTCTTCATTGCCGGTTTTGAGTCCAAATTGTTGGCGACAATGGCTATAATTCCTATCCATTATAACTCTCAGCATCGTTTTACTATTTAGTTTCTGTTCTTGCATATATATATATATATATATATATATATATATATATATATATATATATATATATATATTAATAAAAATAAATAGTTTAAATTATTGCAATACTATTATTTATTATACAGTTCCATTTTCAGGGCCACCCCTTTTCACATTGTTTACCCCCCATTTGGGGATGTGCCTCAGTTGCACCCAAATGTTGTTACTAATATAGATTTTCGGGTGGGATGACTTTAAAATTAAACTGCTCCAACTGAGCGGCAAAAATTCCCACTAATGAAAGATCCGATCAAAGACGTGTTATACTGCTAGTTTGAATATTTGGAAATCTCGTATTTAAAGTATTTCTACAAATAAGTTTAACAATTATAACATAACTCATAAAAATTGAGGGTGGATATTCATGCTAAATGGCTTCCTCTATCCCCAGACATGCTTCATTGTTTGTTATTTTTCGAATAGTTGCCATTTATTACCAACCAGAGTAGATAGAGCTTAGATTGGCCCATGTAAATTATCTTTTTTTTTTTTTTTTGTATGCTTCTTTTAAGTAATGGTTTGCAATTTCGGACATAGATAATTCAAATGTATTTCATCCGGAAATATTCTCTTTTACAGACAAACGAGATTCATGTTCATTAGTCAAATAAATAAGATCATGACAATTGTATTAAGTAATGGCTGCTGAGTGTCACCGGAAGTGAATACGAATGCAAACTGGAGAGGAAACTCAATGATAATGGACTCTTAATATTTGGACGGCATTTATTCTCTTTCACTCTGATTTATTAGTTCTTGATGGAAGCAGATTTTGGAAGATTATTGCACAACTTCATTTGCAACACAAGTTTTCTTTTTTTTACCAATATATATATATATATATATATATATATATATATATATATATATATATATATATATATATTGACTGGTGTGATATTTAATTCAGAATAACCAAGTGTTGAAGACACCTTTAAAAAAAATAGGTATATATATTTAATCGGAATCACCTTATGCAAGGCAGTAATGCCACTAAAACATAAAGGATTACAAGGTGTTAAAGAATTAGAAACAAAGACATTAATCATGAGTAGAAAAAAGAGATTAATCAAGTGAACATAGCGATTCTATTTAACTGTTTGCAGATTAAAGTTGTCTGGAAATCGTGGAGCCGGAAGGGTGGTCCACAAGGGACAAGTGCGAGAGAAGAAACAGTTACCATAGAATACAGCCCAACTGTAAATTGATGAGATCTCGACGCCAGTCGAGTGCTGCTCTTAAATTAAAAAAAAAAAAAAAAGGTACCATAGCAAAGAGTTCATTCGAATAATTACAATGAAAGTATTTATAGAAAATGCATTACGGCGGTTGGAATGTGAATGGAGCTGAGCTGCCAGATCAGGACCAATAATATTGCAGATTCTTGTATCTTATCAAGGAGCTCAAGGTAAACAGCAGAGGCAATGAACCAAATGCGGCAGCTATATTCTAAGTGTGGATGAATGGTAGACTTGATACGTAAGATTCTGGAGAGACAAATTGTCTTTCCTTACATAGTGAACCGACTTTCTTAGCGGCTGACCTAAGAATGAATTTAATATAGACTTTCCACTTCATTTCATCAGAACGTGATCCTGAGAAGTCGTAACGAGTAATTCTCCTGGGGGATAGCATCAGCCATGCTGATGAAAGACAGCAAGGGGTCTCTTACATAATTAATGAAGAGAAGTATAGTGATGGAGGCGTTAAAATTAACAAGACTTCTTTTGTCCCAGTTTTATGAACTTGAGGTAGTTTTATATATCGGTTGCCATTTTGACCTTGTCAAACTGATCAGCCTTACTATCGAGGCGGGAATAAATTGTCGTCAGCGTAGATACTAATTTGAGAGCTGATGTCATCAGGAAGGTCACTAATGAAAATTAAAAAATAAAGTAGGACCAATGATGGAAACCTGGGGGACACAGTGTTAATATGAAAAGACCTAGATTAGTGGATAATTCTACACCATGATTTGAAAAAAAGAAAGTGCCCGGTGACAACGTAACTTTTCAGCTTGTGGAAAAAACCTGAATGCTATACCCTGCTAAAGGTTTTCGAGATGTCCAATGCAACAGCCTGGGCTCAAACTTTTTTATCTCAAGAATTTCGTGACCCATCAGTGTCGTCGGGGTACCACATTCACTGAAGCAGAAGTGGAGTTTCTTGTGCAAGATAGCCTGACAATGCCCAATCCTCTCCAGTCCGGTTTCGAATTCTGAATTAGCTTCTCTTAGGAAATTCTTCTTTAGAAAAGTGTTGGAAGGAAATATCAATGTCTACCACAGAATGGTCAGAATCACCAAGAGGGCAGTGATGCGAAGCTCACCAAGATCAAGTAGATGATGTAAGAATAAATTGAGAAGCATGTTGCTCGGGTTTGCTAGGTAAACAACTGTGTGTGTGTTTAAACCCGGACATAGAATTCCGAGAAAATTTTTAATGACATTTGGCAAATAGAAAAAAATTTTTTCATGAAAACTAGATTTGATTACGCGCTTTCGTTTTTCTAGCCTTCATCAATCCCTAAGGTAGCGTTTCTTGTGATGAAAGAAAAAAGTGAAAATGAGTGACATTTAAAAAGCCGTTAATATTTCTTCTGTATCTTTATAATTCGAAGCTTCTCATCAAGAGAAACCACACACACACACACACACGAACACGTTAATATGAGGAAAATATTCGTGAATATGGAATTATGGTAAAAATAAGCAGACATAATATTTGTACTTTAATCAATCAGACATACACACACACGCAAACACACACACACACACACGTATATATATATATATATATATATATATATATATATATATGTGTGTGTGTATGTATATGTATAAAAATCATTTTTTCTTGAATTTAATCAATAAATTGTCTTTGGGTAATTTTTATTACATTTTTAATAGTTTTTTATGTATTGGTCGAAATTGTGGGTAAAGCATTGAGAGTTCCTATTTGTTCTATTGTTTTTAATTAAGTATTTTCTACTGTCTCAGTCATTATTAAAAACCATGTCCTGTTATTATGGTAGGAAAGATTCCGTTAACTATATCCTGATATTTTTAGACGGCTAATGTTTTGAATCAGTTCAAATGGACGTCATGCATAACGATTGAAGGGAGCAAGATCACACCAAAAAAAGAACGCCTCAATTCTTACGCTATTGTTTTCAATAGTTTTAACTCTATAAATAACAAGATATAGAGAACGGAATCTTGCCTAGCATGCTGACAGCTCATGGTTCCTCGATAAGCCGAAATGTCATGGTCAAAAGTACATGTGGAATAGGCGGAGAGAAAGCCAAATTTGTAAAATGTAGTGGTGACCACCCGGCATATGTCAGAAAAACCGCAAACGGAAATCCTGATTCTAAAACTATACAAGAATCATCTCTTTCTTTGAAGAATGGTATCCTTTAAAACAAATACACAAGAATAGTACAAGACTAGATCAAAGATTGCTGGAGCTGAGAGCAAAGGATTGGCCGGACTTTTAAAAGCAATAAGACTAGAACTGAAAGCGCTAAAATAAAACACAAAAGACTTTGTACTTCTTTCCTAGATAAACGGCACAGTACAAAAGAAAACAGTTCTTAAAAACTCTACAAATAAAATATCCTGCTAAACATGACCTAACTGAACGAAAATAAAACACAATAGCAACCAAAAGCAAACATTAAATTTGAGCTAAAATCTATTCGAAGGCCTAGAAGAAACGGATATTAAGGAGGAAAATTCTGAAACTATTAAAACTCCCAAACTAAGTCCAATTCTAAATACAAATTATGGCAAATAAGATGATCCAATAGCAAATATGATGATCTAATAGCATATCAGGTGTAAGTGCTAACATTATTGAACTACTTCTGTAAAAGGAATCTTCTCTAAAAATTATCTGATTAGAGGAAACATTCAAATCAAACATAATTATAAATACATTACACTTATAATTAAACTCATTATATCATGTCATCCCATAAGTTCTGTCCGAATTTTAACTTTTTATTAAAATGAACGAAATTTAAAGAGTATTTTATGTCTAATGGAGATGAACCTTATTTTTATGTTTAGATGCATTTAAACTGATTAAATTTTATTTCCGAGAACAATAAAATTAAATTTTGTTTAATTAAACCCTGCTAAGGCACATAATGCTTTGAGTTCAAGAAAGGAAATTCAGCAGCCGAAGCCGCTAGAAACATTAACTCAGTTTATGGAGAGGAATGTGTGAATAAAAGAACTTGCAGAAGATAGTTTGCAAAATTCAGAGGTGGAGATTTCACCAATGAAGATGAAGATCGAACCGGACGTCCAGTTGAGTTTGATGAAAAGCTTCTTGAAGCAGCTCTTGAAGAAAATCCTGCTTTATCGGATGAGGAATTGGGAGTGATACAACTGTTCATCGTCATCTTCAACAACTTGGAAAAGTTCCTAAACTTGGAAAATGGGTGCCTCATGAATTGTCTGAAAACAACCTCAAATCCTGAGGTGGCATCTGCTCTTCTCTCCATTCTCGCCAACTTGTTTCACCTTTTTTGGATAGAATTGTGACTGGCTACGAAAAATGGATCTTTTAGCGAAATGTTAAGCGTCGTAGACAGTGGCTTGGTAAAGGGGAAAGACCCCAGCTACAGCCGAGAATGGAACTTCATGGGCAAAAAGTTATTCTTTTAATCTGATTGGATCGCCAAGGAATAATCCACTTTGAATTCTTACCACCTAATGCAACAATTAATGCTCAAATATTAGAGCGTTTGAACCAAGCTTTGAGGGAAAAAAAAGACCTGCTTAATGAATCGAAAAGAGGTGATGTTTCATCAGGACAATGCGCGACCCCACACAGCAAGAATCACGTCACAAAAGATCGAAGAACTTGGTTTGGAGAAAATTCCTCATCCACCTTATTCTCCCGATTAAAGGTAAATAACTGAGGCATTCGGAAGAGGCATAGCAACTAGGACAATCTACCCCGGTGAGCGAAATAAAGAGTTCGATTCGAAATTTCAATCACCTGAGGATGACCTGAAACTTTGTAAATATGGCGATGAAGATGAGGATAAAAGTCGGAAAAATGAAACTAATATAACATTTCAAGTGGCATATCCATAATAGTAAGTAATAAGATACCACAGAGAAGTTTGAGAAGAAAATCCGACAAAACAATCCAGTTAGTCAGATTCGTAGCACGTTCGGATTGGGGTGGGGGGAGGATAAAAACATTATATAGACTCAACTATGATTCAAACTAGATTACTTATCTTTTATTTATTTTTATCATTTCATTGCAAGCAAGGTAATAAAGTCGATAAGACACAAGTAGTTACCGAATGTGAGAGAATATGAGCATATATAGTGAATTCCAACTAACAAAAGCCAAGTATTACAGATCTGATGATCCTAAGAGACTTTTGGAAAATATAAAATCAACTAAGTTGTTGCAATTCGTGAAGGAAAGTGGCGTTTATAATAGAATATAAGTTTCCGATCTGTTTCCATATGATTTATACTTGTAGAAGTCGTACAATCTATGTTAAGTAATAAGTTATACAACATATCTTTATACAATTAGTATCTGGGAAATCAGGGTTACGTAATTATACATATTCCACAAATTGGTAATATATTTATGCAGAAAACAATTATTAAATAACTTTAAATAACTGACAACGGGTTGAAATATCTGTCTATATTTCTGAGATCAGGTATTGTAATTTTTGCAACCAAAATGGGAACAATAGTCCGAACAATGTAAATGTAAATAAAGGGTTGCTAACCCGTAAAAGAAATCAAAACAAACCAAACTTCGCGTATGACCTCATTCAATCGGTGCTCATTGAACTGAATGAGTCTGCTGAAATGCGGAGAGTGTGTGTTCGAAATTATCCTTCGTGAAGCGTGAAAATCATGTGTGTGCATTACTAGCTGTAATAATATCTACACTTTACACAACAAAATTGTCTTCTACAGCTTTGTAACCTTATTTCAAAGGGAACAGCAGCAGATATTGAGAATGATTATTCTTTTCTACTTGGCACTTCATCGTCATATGTCTGAAAAGAGATAACATTTCAATTAGTGCTTACGACCATCTCAGGTTGAAACACCGGTTTTTGTACGATCACCAACATTAAACACGGTCAGTCAAGATGAATACCAGGTGTTGTAGGCTTGGATGTGCGGGTGGCATAATGGATAATGTCTCAGAATTGTTAATCAGCGAGCCGAGTCTTAATTTCCGTTGGGTTCGTTATGTCCACGCAAATACACTTGGGAAAGATATGAACCGGCCGCTTCTCCCCCATCTATGAGTGAATTCGTAAGGCTTGTATCACTAAATCATTGTCAAAAAAACTTCTTACTGTCTAAAAATATTTTCTGACTTTAAATAACCTACAATGGGATGATAAGCCGTAGAAAACGAATCAATCAAAAAACAAATTAAATTTGCAAACTTTAAAAATATTTTTCCAAGAGAACAGAGATACAAAATTTATAAAACACTGTGGCAAATATTTAGGGTGTTAATTAAAATAACATTGGGGAAAAACGAACCAGTAAGATGGTCAAAACAATTTGGAAAAGTTCTTTGGCAGGTTCTGCAAATCAATATTTAGTCGAATGTCTTCAGACATTGTTATCGCTCCATCGAGTTCGTGTACGCTAATTGGAATAAATCTGTAGTTCTCTAGATTGACACAATTAGAAAACTTTGGTTTGTCTGGCCTGATGCCGCAGTAGTTTCAGTTTAATAGATCAATTTAACACTGCGCCATGGAACATTGTCGAATGATCACAGTACCACATTAATAAACTGGACTTTTGCAAGGTCATTGATTTTTCGCTTTAATGACACGGTTCTCAAACATTACAAAACGCGTACTTCTGTAGTTGTGTGTCTCGAAGACCTCACGTAGACTAGATTGGATAAGGATTTTTTTATGGTTGGATCGGATAAAGGGTGGGCTTTCTTTGTTTTAAGTCGTTCGATCACTTTCCGACAATATGGAAAAATAGAGAACTAAGACTTGAAAGATGATTTCTGCATGCGTGCTTGCCGATTTCCGTAAGTGGTTTTATACTTCATTTCTTTTTTATAGCTATCATTCGACCGTGCACGTCTCCGTCATATTTTTTTATCAAATCACCATCAGTCTTTTGGGTCAAGCTATGTTACTGAATATATTACATAAATATCAACTACACATCATTAACTGGGGGACCAGTTTTCTTCCATGCTACCCTCAAGATTTAAGTTTAAATCCTTTGGTAAAACCGCACAAGTAGGATACTTTAAATAATGACAAAAGATTTGACAAAAATGGTTTTAATGATTACGGCGCATAGTCACTAACCTGAAACAAAAAATCACAGATGAAGATCTCTTTGTAACACCTGACCTCGTTAATGCATTCTTTCCTTAAAAGGGATATGGCAATTTAGTAAATGGAACGAATAAGTCGAAAATATTACGCCATATTGGAAATACATCGGCAACATATATTCGACAGCTCTACAGCTGTAAGCTAATTGTTTCCTGGCAACCATTGTAGAATGACAAATAAGTGTAAAACCCACCACAATAACAATTCACTGAAAAGTAATTAATTAGTTACTGAGTTGCTTTTTATTATATTTATAGTTACTATTCCGATCGACTGGCGTTGTTTTATGCCGGTCGTAAAATGACAATCTAAGATTAAATGAAAAATGTTAGTAAAAACTTCATACTAATTAACAAGGATACATCTTATAATAAAATTCCAGGTGAATTTTCTTCTAATACCACTAGTATCGTCATCGTTGGCGGAACGTTTTGGGGTGCTCATTGACATTTCATTCTGTGTGAAATGAGTCCTACATTGGATCTCAATAGACATCCAAAGGCACCGTGTCGTAAGGTAGTAGGGTTCAGGGGAGGGAGAGCTCTGGCTTTTCTTTACGCTTTCTTCTTCTCATCTGTTCGTCTTCTGGTATTTTCGGAGGATGTTGTTTTCTCTAATTGGTTCTATTTTCAGCTTCCGTTTTCCAATTGACCGGATTGATTTCATGCCTTGGAAAGGTGTTTTTGAGCTGATCCTTGAATCGACGACGTGAGGCTCAATGTGATCTCTTGCCAAATATAGGTTCTGAGTAGAGGATTTGTTTGGATAGGCGCCTGTCTGGCATTCCAGCAAGGTGTTCGGCCCATCAAAGTCAGTGGTGAGCCATGCTGGTTTCTGTACTCTCTCGTGTTTGCGTGGTGACCTAGTATAGTATCGTTCAAAAGTTTTCGGTCATTTGGAACTATTGTAATTTTCTAATATTTGCTCTCCTATAAGTGAATAT
>CAHIKZ030000104.1:97500-107500 GCA_903632075.3 Acanthosepion pharaonis | reverse complement strand
AAGAGGCTCATTTTTGCTGTTTACGTCAATTGCCTATCGATTAGATTCAACACGCACCTGCCTACCCTGACAAAGCTTTAACTAAAATTAATATTGCTGAAGCGTGTATTACACCACGGCAAATTATTCCACCGATGAGTGACTTCCGTGTAATTAAGTGCTGCCTTTGACGCTATTTCATATAAAATGCCATATTGAATCTATTGCACTTAAACAAACCCTTTAACGCTTTATAGAAAATGGAGTTTATTTGCAATCATAATCGGTATATCACATGTTTAAGTTTTATTTTTGTCCGCTAAATATGCCCTGATAAACATAAAAGCCTGCAAAATTAACTACAATTTGCATTGAAATCTCCAGCAAATGAAACACAATTGCAGGTACATAATGATGTTCAGACAAAGGTGTGCAATAAAATCAAGTGCTTCTTGGCGATGCGGTGTTTGCTAATAGCGTATGTCTAAATTAACTTTTTCAGATTCTCTAAGAAATTGCCCAAGGTAATATCGTTTTCAGGAAAGATGTGATTCCTGGAAATTACAAATTGATGATGCAAAGCGAAATAATATCTTAATTTTATATCTTAACAAATGACAATGTTTTATAAGGATACAATTCGAGAGCATGTAATCAGAAATTTATAGAAATAATTTATTTTGATGGTGATGAACAATGTTATTGCTTTATACTGAGGGTTTATTAAAGTGCATCCCTTCAGAATTTAATTGTTTTTCTTTTTTTAGTTAACACTTCTTTGATATTAGACAGCCGACCAAGTCTGACTGCAATTTGAGGATCATAGTCATTGTGAACGCCAGGATTCTTTCATTAATGAAGAGATGGATAGAGGCTCGGATTGAGGAATCAGAGAGGCAAGTTCGGATTCCATTACATTTTTCTACGTGCTAACACCTTTGGAAAAGGTATGGATCCATCACGCTCCACCAACCATGGGTAAATAGCCGGTTAGATTGGCCCCCATATCCTTGGCTGGCAACCAGTCTCGAAACTCGGTATTCAAACTAGCTTGGCGTGGATTGGGCTCTGTCAGGTTATCTTGCTCAAGACGCACCACTTCTACTACAGCTGCAGTACATGTGGTGCGCCTACGGCCCTAAAATATCAGGAGAGACGGAGACAGATAGCACTAGTAAGCATCGATTTCTGGAGAAGTGCTGGGCTCCGTCAGGCTGTGTTGACACACCACTGCAGTAGATGCGGCACCCCTACGACCCTGGTTAACAGAATACGTGATCGGGATCTTGTATCATAAGTAGGGTGTTTGTATTCCGATATCTTTCTCCTAGACTGGTTGTCAACAAAGGCTGATCTATTATTTAACCACTAACTTGGTAAAGCAGAAGTGAATGTAACGCGTATGCAAATGTATCGAACTCGACCGCAATTCGAATTCCGCTATCCCAATGGCATGTGTTGGATTTGATAGACAAATACGTAAAAATGTTAATTCACTATAATGAACTATAGAACTGATATTAGTAAAATAAATATTTCTGATAATAGTAAAAAAAAAAGAAAGGATTAAATAGCTAATTCGCTTTTTTTTCGTCACTCAGTGTGTAACATTGTTAGTGGAATGTTAGAAAAATGCCATTGCCTGAATATAATCGCTTAAATCTATGTGGATATATAAAAACCCTAAAAATAGGTTACTGAATAATGTTTTATTTCTTTCTGTAACAAAATGAAATCATATGTGTTTGCTTTTTTTCATCTTAATTACTTTAATCGTTTTATTTGGCTTTGTTTCTGCTAAAAATATCCAACTTAATCACTTATTTCTTTAACATTTCAATATTTTCAATATTTTTTTTTGACAATTTTGAAAATGTATACACATTTTATTCTCTTTCCTTTCAATATTTAAATAGGAAGCGTAAAGTTTAGAACCATTTTCTTCCGACTGGTGAGAAGTTTGCTTCCAGCAGTCTCTGAAGAATATAGCATTTTCAGTAGATATTGTATCTATAATGTGGGTAACAATAAGCCAGTTTTCATTTCTACTTATTTAACCCTATTGAAGAATAAGTGTATCGTATTCCCATTTGAGTTTCAAATAATTTGCCTAGAATGAATATTTCTTTTCTTGAAGAAAAATCAATCCGTAACATCCTTATGTCAGCCACTCCTTTTTATTAAATATTTATTTCTTATTAAAAGTTCGCAATCTTAATTAAGGTTGAAAAGAAATGTCTTGAATATTTAATAAAAACCACAACTAGAATATAGGTGTGATGATCTATTTTTCAATAAAATAGAATATTCCATATTTCAGGAGCAATAAATCTAATTTAAACAAAACGTAACGTCAAATCTATGCTCGACATCTTTGTTGATTTCTAGAAGATAAAATGCAGTTTATTATTTGGAGATAAAAAAAGCACCTATAGGGTGGGGTTTTAAGCGAGTTTATATGTAATTTCTGTCTCAACAATTAACTTGATTGACAAACACCTGAAAAAGCGAGAGGACAGAATGACTGAAGCATTGTAATAATTTCATGAGGCCGACTGTAAATAACTGTAATGATTTCATGAGACCGACTGTAAATAACTGTAATGACTTCATGAGGCCGACTGTAAATAATTTTAATATTAACTTCACATCCCAGAATTCCACATTCCAATGAAGATTCGAATATACACGGGGCGAAACGTTATGATAATAACATTCCCCCTCTGTAAATAATATTAAATTAGATCAGAAGTTCTTAAGAATTTCAGTTAATTCCAAAGACAATATTTCGATATTTGTATATAGATTTATTCAACCACATATGTACCATTTTGTTCCAACATCTATCACCATCTTTGATACAGTTCAAGATTCCATCTACCTAGAATTAAGTATATTTTAGAGTGATTAACTGACCTAAGTGATTATTACAGGTTCCCAGAGAATTATATTTCCATAAAATAATTTTGGGATCAAGATAAGTGGTAATACGAAGCTTCCGGGCTAGGTGAGTACACACTGTGTAGCAGGCAATCCCAGTGAAGCCCTCCTATTGAAATAACAAAACATATCTCCGAAACGCTAAAGGGAATATCGTTAGCAATAAAAAAAAAAGTGTTCTGCTATATAATAGCAATACTTCTATATGACATTGAAATATCCTCACAGATGAAAAACATACTTGAGGCAATAGTAATGCCTTTCTATATAATGATGCTAAGAATATTATGGGCGGATTATGTAAACAACGATAAAATGGAAAAATAGAAACAAAAAGGATACTTCTACTTAGTATCAGAAAGTGAGAGTTGGCATTTATGAGGAAAGAAAGCGTTGAGAATCTAACAATCACAGGGCATATTGAAGTTATAAAAGGATAGGGAGAAACAGCGAGTAATTTAGCCAAAGAAAGGCTTGTGTAAGTTGGATATCAGATGAAGAAATGGGATGGAGAGTAACAAAAAACAAAGAAAATATTTCGAAGAATTTCAAAAGGCAGAAAGTAGTGGAGGGACATGATCAACAACATCCTTAAGGTATATAGTTTATAAAATAAGACCATAACTTTACTTGTCTCGATCAAATTGCTTGACTAGTGCGTTCTTCATATGTCCCTTGGTGTAGGCTACATAAGCTCATTTTCATCTACATCTGGTCAGCTTCATTATTAGATCTGGACATCTTCATCTGTATCTGGTCATCTTCTACGGACCAGCGCATAGATAATGCTGATCTATATTTAAATAATTGTAATTTTTGACGGATATTATAACGATAATAATAATAATTCTTTCTTCTTTCTTCTTCTCATTCTTCTTCTTTCATATTATAACGATAATAATTCTTCATTCTTCTTCTTATTCTTCTTCTTCACCTTCTTCTCATTCTTCTTATTATTATTCTCATTCTTCTTATTCTTCTTCTCATTCTTCTCATTCTTCTTCTTCTTCTTCTCATTCTTCTTCTTCTCATTCTTCTTCTTCTCATTCTTCTCATTCTTCTTCTTCTCATTCTTCTCATTCTTCTTCTTATTCTTCTTCTCATTCTTCTTCTTATTCTTCTTCTCATTCTTCTTCTTATTATTCTTCTCATTCTTCTTCTTATTATTCTTCTCATTCTTCTTCTTATTATTCTTCTCATTCTTCTTATTCTTCTTCTTATTATTCTTCTCATTCTTCTCATTCTTCTTCTTCTCATTCTTCTTCTTCTCATTCTTCTTCTTCTCATTCTTCTTCTTCTCATTCTTCTTCTTCTCTTATTCTTCTTCTTCTTCTTCATCCTTCTTCTTCTTCTTCTCTTCTTATTCTTCTTCTTCTCATTCTTCTTCTTCTTCTTTCTTCTTCTTCTTCTCATTCTTCTTCTTCTTCTCATTCTTCTTATTCTTCTTATTCTTCTTCTTCTCATTCTTCTTCTTCTCATTCTTCTTCTTCTCATTCTTCTTCTTCTCATTCTTCTTCTTCTTCTTCTTCTTCTTCTCATTCTTCTTCTTCTCATTCTTCTTCTTCTTCTCATTCTTCTTCTTCTTCTTCTTTCTTCTTCTTCTTCTCATTCTTCTTCTTCTTCTTCTTCTTTTCTTCTCATTCTTCTTCTTCTTCTCATTCTTCTTATTCTTCTTCTTCTTCTCATTCTTCTTATTCTTCTTCTTCTTCTCATTCTTCTTATTCTTCTTCTTCTTCTTCTTCTTATTCTTCTTCTTCTTCTTCTTCTCATTCTTCTTCTTCTTCTTCTTCTTCTCATTCTTCTTCTTCTCATTCTTCTTCTTCTTATTCTCTTTCTTCTTCTTCTTCTTCTTCTTCTTCTCTTCTTCTTCTTCTTCTTCTTCTTCTTCTTCTTCTTCTTCTTCTTCTTCTTCTTCTCATTCTTCTTCTTCTTCTCTTATTCTTCTTCTTCTCATTCTTCTTCTTCTTATTATTCTTATTCTTATTATTCTTATTCTTCTTCTTCTTATTCTTCTTATTCTTCTTCTTCTTATTCTTCTTCTTCTTATTCTTATTCTTCTTCTTCTTCTTCTTATTATTATTATTATTATTCTCATCCTTCTTATTTTTCTTCTCATTCTTCTTCTTCTTATTATTATTATTAAAATGTCGCACATGAGAACATCAACAATCCCTGTTGTAGTCGGAGCCCTCGGATTGATTGGAAAAGATTCCAATAGACTCATTGAAGGGGTCCACGGTAGCGCATGTCTTATAGAAATACAAAACATTGTTTTCTCGAGTGCAGCCCTCACCTTACGAAGGGCTTTATTCATGTAAAATGTTTTTAAAAATAAGTCTTATTTAGCAAGTTTAATTTATTTAGAATGCCTCACAAAAATTAAATTAAGAACATTTAATGCTTTGTATTTGTTAAATCACTTATAAATTGGCACGAATAATTCTACTCTATATTGAGTCGTAACATTTCTCCTTTTTATGAAAAAGGATGAAATTTTCGTAATTGCAGGGAAGGCATTTCGAGCAGTAATGTTTGTTTTTTGCTATTTATCTCTGGCTATTGTTTCAGTATCGTTGATTTATTTCTTTATTATTTATCAATCAAACACTTTTATCATGTAATCATCTATATTTTTATTCATTTATCTTTTTCTCATTCTTTGATTTTAATGAAAAGTAACGTAACATTTTTTATAGAGGTGGACGTATTTTCAAATTTGTAGAAAAAGCTTTTCGAGCTGTACCGTTATTTTCTTTTGTTTATTACTTTATTATTAGTTCAGACTATTCAATTTTTTCTATTATCTTTCAAATTTATTGAATTCTATTATTACCATTTGGAGTAGTCGTAATAATAATAATAATAATAATAATTTGTAAAGTGGTACATTTGATAACGAACTGTTTACTCTGACATCCATTGTAAAATATATGTGTGTGCTTATGCATTTATATATATAATTCGGGTAGATGAAACATGTCATCCCAGAGTATATATATATATATATATATATATATATATACTTAGTCCATCTAAGAGAAGGTAAAATCTGTGGCGATACCCAATCATGGGAAATGCTTCAGAAATAAACCCTGAGGATAAATCCGGAGCCGGAGTTCATTAGGATCCCGATGTAATGTTCAACTACGTTCTGGTAATTCCTGAGAGACTGTCACTTGCATGTGGGCCTGTACAGCCATAACAGATTCTGCACCTCAACCAACAGCTGAGGTGTAACCTTCTGGCTCAAATCCATGTTCCCCCGGGACTGGCGGATACCGCACATTATATACAACTAATATTAATAATGATAATAAAATGACATGAATAATAAGAATTGCGTAAATAAAAGTCCCTGTAGCCTTGAAATATCGGGATGATATCCATCGGGGAATAGCCCTGTCACATGGGTAGGATGAGATCTTTAGATTTGATTGACAGTCGTCCTAAAGGTGGTATCTTGAACAAAATTACTCCTTGGTGGTTAAGGTTAAAACGAAAAAAATAATCCCAGTATTTACAAACAAAAACATACCGCGTCGGTTGTCGCTCGGGTCAAAATGGGTCACATTCCTCATCGAGGATCCATGTCTGGAGTCGAAAAATCTGTCACTGGGACAAACACTTCCACCAACAATAAGACAGCTGGTCATCAAAACCCGCTTAATGCCAAATCAATAAAGAAATCTTGGCTTCTTTTTTTCACTGCACCCCAAAATCCACAAAATAGCATAACCGAACAGACATACCAAATATTGTGAGATATGGTAGGAACTAAAATAAGACCTTGTCACGATTCAAATATGCTTGCCAATGACTGCAGAGACATCACGCGAAATAAGACACTCAAATAGAGAACTAGATGAGATAAAACTAAATATAAGATAAAATACAATCAGTCATAACCCAAGTAAAATTAACACAAGGTTAGAAATTGATAGTATGACAGAGGATGAGATATAAACTAAAATAAATAAGCACTATTTACATTAGTTGAATGTCGAACTGAACACTTTATTTCGCTCACTGGAGTAGACCGTTCTAGTTCTACGTGCCATGTTTAATGCATGTCAGTTATCTCCTGTTAATTCCCTTCTCCAAGTTCTCCACTGCCTTAACCGCGTATTGAACTCACACTCTTTGAGTACTGTCACTGGATCTAACCAACGCCTTTATCTACTGTGTCATCTGTCCTTCACACATTGCAACCACCTGAAGAAGGCCGGAGCGTACACCGGCCGAAACGCTGTAATAAATATGCCGACAAAGATGAGGATATTAGTCCGAATAGTGTACATAATAGCTCATCTCAGAAATATAAACAGATACTAAAATAAATGAGATACGAAATAATGATCTCTCAGAAAAGACGACGGAAGAATTTAGCTGCAACATAAACAATTGAACTGTCAAGATTGTCACTCTTGAAGATGAATCAAACGACATTAGAACAAAGGACCTTAAAAACAAAAGAACTGAAACCACTGAAGCGAAAAATATCATCATTCAAAAAATCAGTAAAGTAACTCGCAGTCAAATGTTAGAAAGTGATCGACTTCTAAGATTTCATATGAAAAAATCCAGTAAACATATTGTGCAAACATATATCGCTGCATTGCAAACATTGTTAGCGGACAGAGCTAGAAAATCATCACAGAATTACATAATGTGATATACCCAGCAATTTTTGTAGCTAGTAAAAAAAAAAAAATATCACAAAAATAAAAGATCAGACAACAGACACAGTCTACTTGGAACGCAAAATTAAAGCGGGTAAATTGAAGAAATCAGATATCCAAGAAATTTAAATGTTTCAGTACGGAAAATCAAGAAAATCAAACAGAAATATAAGAGGGAAACAGTAAATGAAATCCCACCAATCAAATAAATACTTCAACAGAAATTGAAGTTAAAGAAAAGACGGCATGAAAAGCCTTCGGGTTCCGTCGAAAAATAAGTTTGTTTTTTTTCCAAACGGACGTCAATACGTTTTACAGGGAAAATGAAAATCAGTTATAAAGGTTAAAAAGGACTGGGAGAATATTTGGAGCAACTCAATGTAACCCCAATGCAGATTGGATCAAACGAGAACAAAAAAGGATGAAGGATTAACCTGTGCAAGAATGGAAAAATATAACCAAGAATAATATTAGGAAAACTCTAAAAAATCCACAAAATTAAAATCCCCAGTGGGAACTTTATGAATATTAATTAATAACCCCAATGAAATTCCAGAATGGATCACTGTAGGTATTGCATTTCACCTACCAAAAACGATAATGTCTGTCCACCACAAATAAATTGAGCACGTCTGTCTTGATGAACTTTACTTTTTCCCGATTAAAGTAACATTCTTCTCCTGTAACAGAAGTTTGAAAAGATTTATATGGTTGCAAATATCAACTACTAATAAATAAAATACTGGAAAATTGCAGGAAAAAAGATAGAAATATTAGCACAGTTTAGATAACCGTAAAGTCTTTGGAAATGCACAATGTCTCCTCGGTGATAGCAGATTTCCTTAAATATAGAATGGAACTGTGGAAAACCATATTATACCTAAATCACACTAAAAGTACTGCCACTTCCAATTGTTTGAATATCCAACGAGGAATCTTTCAAGCAGACACACTATGGCTCTTCTATTGTGTCTGTCCTTAATCTCACTCAAACAATTTTATGGAACTTTATAATGTACAGAGCAGGAACAAAGATCATGATCAAAAACTGAATGTGTTTTCTCATTGGCATGACAGTCCCAGCAAATTGTAATGCATCTTTGAAGATCTTCAAAATCTATCAAAATACAATGATCTTGAAGTGGAAATCTAAAACATGTGGCACATGGGAAGATCAACATTTCTACAAGTACAGCTCACAAATTACGAGGAGCTTTATCTATATAAAATGTGATCATGCATTTTTTTTCTTCACAAACATGAACATTGAAAACTGCCATGAACACATTTCTGACATTAGGTCCATGGTTCAGCATCGAAGAAAATTTGTATGCAACAGGCATCAAAAGAAATAATAATAATTGCAACCGACTGAATATCAGACGAGGAATCATGGAGACTCACTGTCAATTCTTCCGTTTTGTCTGTCTATAATCCCCTTTAGCATGAACTAAACAATAATAGCTTTGGATACAAAGCAAATAAAGTATTTAATCAGCTACTCAAAATGAAGGATCTCAAACTCTTTGTCAAAGACAACAATGAGTTTAAGCATTTCCTCAATACTATAAAATCCTTCATTAATGATATAGGTATAAATTTCGGACTAGATAAATGTGCAAAAGTAATATTCAAGGAAGGGAGAATTACAGAAACACACTCAACAGATCTGGAATTTTGTTACAATGTTTAAGGAACTGGAACAATACGAAGCCAATAGGTATCTAGGAATTAGCAAAAGAGATGAAATACAGCATACCCAAGTGAAGGCGAAAGTAAGAAAATAATACTACATGATAGTGCGTCTGGTATTGAATAGAGATTTGAATTCACAAAACAGAATATTAAACCTAAACAATTTGGCTGTTCCTGTGGTTCAATAAAGTTTCAACATCCTTTACAGGACCCTAACTGACATTAAAAACGAGACAGCTTTTCACTTGCCATCGCATGCATCATACTAAACCTTATATTGATCGTCTGTATGTGTCCATATTCGAAAGCGGCAAAGGATTCGTTTAACTAGAACTGTCTAACAAATCTGCAACAATCAATCTTCAAAGATACCTGGGAACTACAGAAACTTGATGATCTGTCCTAAAGAAATAAAAGTAAGAAACTGTATTCATTAATAAAGGGAGCCAACAAGTTCAAAATAGAATTTCAAGTGTGTAAAGAAATGCAAGCAAAACATATTACATCTAATGCAGCAGCAAAAACCTTAAAAAAAGAAACTTCATTCACGGCTATATAGTGCAGCGTTAAAAGCTGAAACCGAAGGATTTATTCTTTCTGCACAAGACCAATTCTTGCTAACTAGAAATTACGAAGAACACATACTGAAAAATTGTGTTAAATCAAAATGCAGATTCTATGATAAATATCCAGAAACAATTGATCTT
>CAHIKZ030000104.1:72500-92500 GCA_903632075.3 Acanthosepion pharaonis | reverse complement strand
TGGCAGCGTTCACCATCTTAAACAAGGAAAACGCCCAGATGAGTTGCAGGGGATTCCGATGTCTTATCGAGGCTGTGGTTGAAGCCAATGTCTATTTTATTGATTAAATTTAATCTTTAGTATTTCAAGATTTTTTTTGTGTAATTTTGATAAATATATCTGTTAAAATGAGATATCAGTGTTAATGTCATTTTTGCGAAAATTTATGCATCGCATCCTGTATATGTTCGGTCTTGGTTTACATTCCAATACTTCATTGGCGTAAATTGCATCCAAATCTGCTGGATATTGGAAGCGCTTGCCATAAAGAAGCAGAACGTGATAGTCTGTAAGATAAATGGATCTGCAGACAATAACAGCCGGGACAAAATTAGGCTTGGGTTTCTTTACTTGTGCAAGACAAATGGTTAATGATTTTGAAACAAACCAAATGTCTTTGACTTATACATGTTTTCTTGCGCACAATTCGCAGACAAATTTCTTTCTGCTGGTAACAATATACATCCTTCGTAAAAAAACACAAAAGTCTCTTTTATTTTATCTTTTTTAATTAAAGATATATTTTGCCTTTTCGTGGTTTCTTTTATCACAGAATATCTGATCTAGGGAAGAAGTCTCGTGTTCGGCTATTTCTATCATCCACCGAGCAGGAGGAAATTCTTAATGCTGCCAAACACTATTCAAAATAAGTTACAAAACAATTAAAATGAATAAAATTGCTTAGGTGCTGAAAAGTTCTCGACCTATACCAAATTCCATTTTTATATATATATATATATAAAGAAAAATATACGGAAAAATAAAAAAAATCCTAATATGCAATTATGCTGTTTTAATGTTAATGTCAACGTCGGACGTTTCGGTCTAATAGAACATCTTCAGGACATATTCATTAAACATAATTAATATTAGACTATATTCAATTCAACATGAAAAAGACGGACACAAGAGCAAGACTAATCCAAACAGATAACTGAAATATTTTTTTTATAAGATCAGCGTTCCGTTTTAATATGATCACGTCGTTGTCACGTGGGCGATGTTGTGAAAACGTATTCGAAGATGATTTCAAAATATTAGATAAGCTGGAATGATGATTTTCTCATAAACAGTTCGTTAAGAAATCCTTTCTTTTCTTATAGGAATACGCGGAGATAATAGATTCTTATATTTTCGTATAAGCTTGAAGTCTTCCACGTTATAAAGTAAATTCAGGTTTGTATTTCCAGTAGACAGTATGTAAGCCAATATATGGATATAGATCCGACAGTATAAAGAAAAAAATATACGGAAAAATAAACAAAAATCCTAATGTGCAATTATGCTGTTTTAATGTTAATGTCAACGTCGGACGTTTCGGTCTAATAGACCATCTTCAGGATATATTCATAAAACATAATTAACATTAGACTATATTCAACATGAAAAAGACTATGCGCGCACACACACACATATATATATATATATATATATATATATATATATCATCCAACCCCAAGAAAGGCGACGATGCTGCTAAGACGCATCCAAGTGTCACCTGATTTTAAAAGAAACCGGAAATCCAATCTTTGACAGGAAATAGAGGATAAATCTCTACGTGTGTGTTTTATAGAAATATGATACGAAACTCCCACTTCAAAAAGCGTTTAAAATAATTGAAAGACTTAATAAAAAAAACAAAAATTAAAAAATAAAACTTAATATCACCAGGTACAAATATAACCACAATGTGCTGATAGTATTTGGGAATTCAAATTGTTTACCTTTCAAAAAATATATGCAAAATTTCCGACGACACGACTCAAAGCTTTGAAAATGAACAATAGTTTAAATGAGAACGCCACGAACGAATAATTATTTGGATAATTTCTGCATATGCAATTTTAAAATCTCTTTGCATAGAAGAACAATAAAGTAAAACCATTTGAGAGAGGAATTGCTGACTATATATATATTTTTTTAGAAAATACCTGCTCATTTATATTAGGGTGTAACAGTGAAATTGTCCAAATCGCCTAACAGCAAATTGTTAGCTTAAGATTTGAAACGTTATATCTTAGAAATGCTTAAATATAACTTGCTGGAATTTTGGGGGGTTTTTATAACAATATTAGACTTTAATTTGAGCAATAAGAATGTATAAATAAAGCTTAACAGTATATATTGTATATCATAAAGTTTATCAGAAGAATCGTAATAAAATCATCATTAATTAATCCTAGCTAAAGATCAGAAGCTCATGAAGGATTGAAATAAAGTTTAAATATATATTATTTCAGGATCATTTCGAACATATTCAATGATCTTCGCCCTCGCTAACCTGAAGTAACTAATTGCCTCATACATTTCACGTATGATTTCATTTTCAAGTTTTTTCACTGCTGTTTGAACTGTCATAACTGAAACTCCTCTCTCAGGTACCAAACGTCTCATGGAATTAGTTGAATCTTTTCTAATTGATCTCTTTATCTCTACGTTGAAAATATGATCCCTCTTCCTGTTTGACCTCCTGATCCAGTTTTCCTCTCTACTGATCCCTCTTTTTAAAAACTTATCCGTTCTCTCGATTGTTCTTGAATGGACTTTGAAGACGGAAGTCAGAGTATGAATGTTGGCACCATTACTAAAACCTGGATGATTTTTCATCTGACCATTGCTCAGCTGAGAGTGGGGCTGACACAAATCGATTTTACCTGTTCGCTTTCTCGTTGAATAACTCAATGGATTTTTCAGTGAATCTTACGACAAATTGGCTAAATGTCTTATCTGAAAACATGGAAAAAAGAAACTCAATTAGTTTAATGATTTTTAAATATTAACATTACATTTTGTGGGATATGTTTTACGATTTGGTCAATTTTGCTGTTACACTCGGTACACACACACACACACACATATATATATATATATATATATATATATATATATATATATATATATATATATATACATGTGTGTGTCTGTGATCCTGTGCACAGCATGCGATGCGTAAATTGTCGCCGTTATACATTTTTCATTTGGCGCATGCGCATTGTTTTTAAATTTCGTTGATTGCCCAGTATAATAGGGTCAGTTGGGCAACGTCTGTGAGATAAAAGGGCACCATAACGCAGTTCACTCCACTTGAAATATGAAAACGGTATGTTGTACTGCATCGCATTTGCATAAGAATCTCCAATACGAACACTGTTTGGGTGGCAATCTGAGGACAGTGCAGAGGATCCAGAAAGAGTTGGATGAGTCAAATGGTGATTACGAATGTACGACAGCTCGGAAATATTACTCATCGTTCTGATAAGAAAAGAACTACCGAATTTGTTGATAAATGCCTCAGACTCAATACGGAAGCCTACATCAAGAGACTTGAAGCGGTAGCTCCGAGTCAAGAGTGGCTGCTGGAAGAGCCCATATCTGGCAACGGGATTCTGCACCATACCACACAAGCAGGAAATCCTAGTCATGGTTGTCAGACAATTTCTTCGACCTCATCATCCATTATATCTGGATACCTAACTCCCTAGATTGTAACACATTTGATTATTCTGTGTGGGGAGCAGTTGAGCACGAGACAAGGGAAACTCCTTGTTACAACAAAGATGAACTAGAGGCAAGGATTTGGGCAGAATTTACCAACCTAAACACGTAGGACCGTCCAGAAGAGTTGCAGGAGTTTCCGAAGTTGTCTGAATGCGGTGTGTTGAAGCCAATGGCGATTTTATTGGATAAATTTACCCTTTAGTATTTCAAGATATTTTTTGTGTAATTTCGGTAGATATATCTGTTAAAATGAGATACCAGTGTTATTACTATTTTTATTTTTTCGCAATTTATGACAATATCGCATCCTGTATATAACCACAAACCAAAATATTGGTTTGAATAATAAAAAAAAACCCTGCCAAGTGACCGAAGAAAATAAAAACAAAATTATGAAACAAAACATATAAATCAAAACCAAAAATAGAAAAGTATACACAAAGTGATAAGAAACTCAAGACGGACAGGTAGCTAAAGAGTAAAAGACAGTTCTGCAGATATAGATGATCAATACAGAATTCTCAAATATCTGACCATTTATTTTATTTATCATACCCGCGTATACACACACACACACATATATATATATATATATATATATATATATATATATTGCTTTTTCATTGTATCGGACTCGTCACGGTTGCCAGCCAACGCGGTGGTGGGGTTGTTGAAAAAACGAATTTGTTTCGCGGCAGTGAAGAGGAGAAAGTTATTATGATTGGCTGTCCGACATGCATGTGACTACTGGGGTTGCCACGCGATGGCAAACCACAGCCTTTCGTGTAATGGACAGTTGGACCGCGGGGGAAGCGCCCCCGGGTGGGACCGGCGAAGCTCACCTGTCTTTGCGAGATAAAATACGATTGATAACGTTCGAAAACATCATGTATCAGACTCGTTACGCGTACTTGCCTACCCGCCGTGATCGGTCGGGCGACGCGCTGTGGTCGGAGGGTGTAACATGGGCTGGCGGACTGTTATCACATCTAGACAATTGTACAAATAGGCCTTTCTAACTAAACAATTCATGAATATGGCCGAGTTCGATGATTCAGTATTATTCGATATGGTACATTTGTTCCTTTTTTACTCTGCCACTATTTGATAAGGGCGAAGTACATCCCCCCTACCCCACCAACCCAAAATAGACTAGAGCTGTCAGAAATAAAGAAATAGATTGAATATAACATGGTTAAAAATGTCTTGTCGGCCGACAATGAATTAATTTTCAATGATTTTACTTCACTGGGAAGCCAAAGCCAGGTTGTGTATGTTCGATGTCTCGGAGGTACATGCCATTTTTTAACAACTACCCTTGGTACATGGCAGCAGCTCCCCAAAAAACTGTGATAGGCGGGTAGAAGAGGAGGACAACAACACTCAGAAAAGAGCCTGCCTGCCTTATGTGAAGGGGTCATCAGAGAAAAATACAAAGGATCTGCGGTCCATATAACATCAAGACAACCTTCAAAAGCTTGACGACACTTCGCAGATATCTCTCCCGAGTACGACCCTCCCATAGAGAAGAACATGACTAAAAACTGTATGTACGCTATACAGTGCAGCTGCGGAAAGAAATAGAAAGGGGAGACAGGCCGCCCCCTTAAGGTAAGGCTTCAAGGACACCAGAAAGCTGTAACACGAGGGGAAGTGGAAAAATCAGGCGTGGTTGACCACATACAGAGAGAGAAGTGAGATCACCGCCCTCTGTAGGATCAGATTGAGATAAGACAAAGAACACCAGTGGAAAATTCGTAAACTTAAGGAATCAGCACATATGCTGGGCCAGAAAAATCTCCTGAGCCAACCAAGCATAGAAATAAATACAATATGGGAACCAGTAATAAGGAGCGCCAGAGAAAAGCGATAACAACAAAAGTTGCAATAGGAGCTCTGGTAAAAAAAAAAATGCAATGATAACAACAAAAATTGCAACATGAGAATTGTTAAAATGGTTGCTGAAGACATTAGGTTTATAATACCAAGAAATTCATACACAGATGTCCTCAAGGACACATGGCACAGTTGAGAAAGGCGTTGGTTAGATCCGTTGACATGACCCAAAAAGTGTTCAATACCTGGTTAAGGCAGTGTAAAACTTTTAGAGGGGAAATTAACTGACATCTATTAAACATGGCACAAAGAACTAGAACAGTCTACCCCAGTGAGCGAAATAGTTCAGTTCGACATTCCAACCACCTGTTGAAGGCCGGGGCGTACAACGGCCGAAACGTTGTAATATGGCGACAAAGATCAGGACAATAGTCCGAATAATGTATATAATGTAAATCG
This sequence comes from Acanthosepion pharaonis, assembly GCA_903632075.3. Classification (NCBI taxonomy): domain Eukaryota; kingdom Metazoa; phylum Mollusca; class Cephalopoda; order Sepiida; family Sepiidae; genus Acanthosepion; species Acanthosepion pharaonis. The sequence goes on along the minus strand of CAHIKZ030000104.1, from coordinate 86,668 downwards.
ATATACCTTCCTATCACCCGGTTCATACTTCTCCTTTTCTTGAATTGTTTCTTGCTTAGGAAGGTGTTCTCGGTCCCTTTCTTTTTCTCTGAGCTTAATAGTGGTACTGTCATGATTTTTTCGTGATGCGTGGATTGTGGTTACGCACCTTTACGCCCGGCTAGCAGTTTTCTGATTGCTGCTTCCCAAATGGTAATTAGGAGCCCGAATCTTTTCTTATAAATCAGGGTTATTGCAGTGCTATATTGTGCATGGAACTTTTTCCCTGCAAGGAGCTCCGTTGGATAAAACGATGGCCACAGTATTCTGCTGTCTGATAATTCTCAACCCGCACATATTACATTAGGTGACAGAAAACTGCTACCTTTTTCCGCGCGTAAATAGCACACCATCACAATAAACAAACTACGAAATTCGACAAAAATCAAACCGCTCAACTTGTCTCTCGCTAACATCCATATTCGTACCAACTTCTGATGTGTAGAATCTTTCGTCTTCGAACATTATCGAGACATCCTAGCTCCTTGCTCTGAATTCTCGATTCCTGGCTATCTTCCTGTCCATAGTAACGATTCTTGTGTCCACATACATGGCCTGAGTGTTTATCTCTTTCATTTTAAGATGTTATCATTTCACGACTAGGTATTTATGCAGATGACACCTACCATTTATGCCTGCCTCAATAACATATCCGTCAATGTAAATCTGATCTGATCTTGAAAAGAACCTCCATTCAGTGTTTCACTGGGAAAGGAAATTTGCTTGTAAATTTCCATGCCTCCAAAACAAAACTGCTTTCATTTAAACAGCATAGAGAACTTTTTTCTGCCTGTCATCAGCAAAGTTGAGGTTACACTCCAGGAGAGCAACACACTGCACCATCTTGGCCACCCGTTTTCCTCTCACTTGGCTGAACGACTAGATCGAACCGGTAGCTGCATGAACTGGAAGTAAATTTAGGCCACTGTGTTGAGCTAAAATATTTTTCTGGTCAGAATCCATCTTTCACATTTAAAAATCTACAATTCATACGTGCATTGAATTGTATTACGATATCTGGTCTGTTGCTCTTCATATGAATCTTGAGATTCTTGACAAAATCCAAAGATCGGCAATGTAATCGATCCTGACCAATTATCTCGACTTCAGTCACTTTCTTATCGATGAGACGTGGCTTCCCTCACTCTTTTCTACAAATATTTCCATGGTAACTGAACGGATTACATTTTTATCTGGTGCCACATCGTCATGAATCTAAGAGTGTTATGGGATTGGCATATAGGTCCTATCGGTTTACTGTTGAAATAAATTCAGCCGCCACTCCAACTCCAAGAGGTTCTTCTCTCGCACTTCCCACCTGTCAAGCTCCCTTCCTTTTACTTCGTTCTCTGATGACTTTAATCATCAAACATTTAAATGCGACATCAGTTGCCATCTTCTGTCTTCTTGAATCCTGTTCATCTGCTGCCCTTTCCTCAATCCTCATTTTTCTCAGTCTTCTCTTTCCATTTCACAGTCTGTAACACCCAGCGTACTAGTGGCATTACCGCCTTGCTTAGTGTAAAAAGATTAAAAATATAAGTATAAATTATGATTAGTTATTAAGGATAAAACATTTTCAAAATGCTGCTAATATCTATTTATCTATCTGTCTTCAAACGCATAAATCTCACATCAATAAGGCAGCAATTTAAGACATCGTATTCGAATACAGTTCCTTGTACGAAAAACGGAATGAACAGTAGAATGCCATCTGTTCTTTGACAAGTGAATGTAGTTTCTGAAAAGTGTATATTTAATTTTATTTGAAAATGTTTGTGCTCTATCTACTGATATAGAGCACTATATATATAATAAGCTTAATCACATTATCGTTGAAAGACAAAGGAAATCACCATATTGATACATGTTTAAATCAAATCTAAGCTTTCGGCTTACAGAAACCATTATCAAAGATGACAATTGAAGTGCTCATGTGTGACGTCACAAGCTGAATGCGGTTTTCGCTTCCGCGTCTCGTATATACGAGTTTGTCGTTACTTGAAATTTTCATGCAGCCAGGGCGGACTATCATTGTTTCGTCCGTTGTTTTTTGATTGATTGAAATTGTCATCTTTGATAATGGCTTGTGTAAGCCAAAAGCTTAGATTGGATTTAAACATGTATCAATTCACTCTAGCGTTGTCAGATGTGACGTCATGAGCTGCGGTGCGATTTTCGCTTCCAGCGTCTTATATGTACGAGTTTGTCGTTGCTTGGAAATCTTCCATGTAAACAGAAACAGACTATCATAGGTGTCTTGTCCGTGTATTGCTTAATATCTTGTAATGCGATTGTTATCTTTGTTAATGGCTTATGTAAGCCGAAAGCTTAGATAGGATTAAAAAATATGTATCAATATTGATTTTCTTTCTTCGTTTAATGAATACTGTTTCAGTATAACACTTTTTTCCGGAGCAAATTTAAACTTTTTAAATGCATCCGTACGTAATCCTCTTACATTCTTGACCATCTGACAAGAATAAATCTTTTATATCTACAGTCGGTTTAAAAATAATTTTAGACTCTATGATAGTTTCTAGGTCATTTATAATAATCTGAACTGATTAAATTAATACTGGTGGAGAAGGAAGAATTTTTGCTTTAAGGACTTTGAGAAAACGATTTAGCAATATCCCAGTCGACTTCATTATATAGCGAGACATTGAGAAATATCTTTTCAATGGTTAGCACGAGACTTGGCTGAGGAGGATAATGCATCAGGGAGTGAATAGGCGAATATCTCTTCAACGAACTTTTCTACTCAACGTTTTTATAATTTCATCATATATTATCTTTTTCTTATGATTTACGTTCAATTCAAACATGATATCGAAAACTTTACACACGCACACACACACACACACACATATATATATATATATATATATATATATATATATATATCACATGTTTCATTAAATAATATAGACAAGTGCTGTCTATTTTATGTAAATTCTTTTCATAACGACTGCATGCCCCACAAGTTTATATACCTATAACACATTAAAAAAAACATCTCGGTTGCTACCTGAATATATATATATATATATATATATATATATATATATAGATAATCGGACATTGAACTACCAGGAGGAAATGATGTTCCCTCGGAAAGACACCGTCTCTTGAAAGATTCTTGGGCCTCAAATTCACATCTAAACTCAAGTGGATCTCGTACATATGATCTATTGCTAAGGATGCAAGTAAAATAGTCGGCTCCCTATCAAGCTCCTCTTGCTACTTTTACAAGAGATATAACAAGCCTAAAATGGAGTATTGTTGTCATATTTTGGTGGGAACTGCCCAGGACTCATCCTTCAGGCTTAATAGCACAATCGCCTCCGAGGCGTTTTGATGAATTATGCACCAACCTCTCTCCCACAGGCGGGTTTTGTGGTAAGCCTCTCGCTGTTCTTTCACTACATATGCGGAAAGTGCACGGCCGAACTCTATTCACTGGTCTCCCCCAGTTCAAACCTTCACGGCAAGGACACACCATAAAACTTAGATTGTAGCAAACCGCACGTATTCCCATCGGAGAGTAGTAAGTCTCAATCGAACAGCTTCTTCCCGCGAACCACTGCTGTGTTAAGCGACTCCCGTCATATACACGCAAACTGCCTCGTCACGTAACCCCTCTGAGTGGACCCCGAACGTTTTAAAAGATGAAACCTATTGTAAATAATATATATATATTACAGGTGTTATAACAGGTTGTAGCAGCCAAAAACGCCAAATCGTGTAAAAGCATAATTGTCCATACCGCAAAATATTTAATATCTAAAATAAACTGGGTTTCTTTTTTTTCCAGATAGCCAGATAAAACATTTACCCAACTTGACACCACCTTACAATCAGTGAAAAACCCTTCGAGTTATTCAGCTAAAAACAAAACATGTTAAGTCTTTTTGTGTTAGCTCAACTCTCTTCCCAACTGAGCAATAGTGAGAGAAAAAGATAATTTCGGCCATTAGTAATGGTACCAACATACATATTCTGGCTTCCATCTTCAAAGTCCATTCAAGAACCATCAAGAGAACGGTGAATAAGTTTGCAAAACTGGGAACAGCAGAGAGAAAATTGGATTATGAGGTCACAACAGTAAGAGGGATCATCATTTCAAGTTAGAGCTAAAGATATCAATTTGTGACGTCACCCCCTTCCTGTCTCTGCCCCCGTCGCCGTCCTATCCTGAGACGACCAATGTGACTTGATATTGTTCGCGGCACCAAATGTGATGTTCTAACTCTTTGCCGATTCGGATGGGAATCTGGTTAGATTCGGTATCAGCTTTGTCGTTCCCAGCTCGCCTCCAAAGTCTGGTATCGAAGTAACTTCTTTGATTTCTAGTTTAACCTACCCACGTTGTCATTAGATCTTAGGTAGACGAAATCAATCAGTCGCCGGGCCGCAATGCAAGCCGAGTCTGAGCAAAGGTAACACCGCACAAGTATATGTAAAAAAAATAAAGTAAGAACTCGAAAGGTTCAAATGTGTTAAAAAAGAATAACAATATTTTATATCTGGTTGCTGAATACAGGACTGCAACTTTCTCCCAAACTGCTAATATGGATTCGTGACACGTTGTGTTTGTTAGGCGAGTCTTAACATCTTAAATTGTTTTTCAAGAAACTGGTTTTTGGTGTATCTTCAGGCGATATTCGTAAAACTTGTTTTGGTGGTGTGAGTCTAAGTCGTTCTTCAAAAATAATTTTTTGTTGGTTAGAAATTGAAGTCGAGAATGCGTGGATCTCCAGTCAGCTTTCTGCGAGGCGGGTCTCGGAGCTCACAGCTCAACTGCAACTAACTTCTCTCTGACTCAACTTCCAACTCCTTTCTGTGTTACTGCCGTCCACTCGCTGCGACTCTGCTTATACGGACGCCGACCAAAACCGGGGTGGGCTTGTCGGGGTTTGAGGTTCCTTGATAATCCTAAATCCACAATAAGGATTTTCTTTGTTTTCGGACAGGAAAATGTATTACTTTCCATTTTTGGAAGTTCATTACTTTCTACTTTAAGGGAATTGTCTTCCCAAATTCTTTTCTCATATTGGTATCTCACACCAATCCCCTCAGAGGGCGTCAACAGGCCTCCCCTCCTTTCTCATAGTTTACCTTCGCCTATCGCTCACGCCACCATTCAGCCAATGAACGCTCAGCAGCGTGGGTGTTTGCAATTATCGCTCAAAGGAAAGAAAAAAAAATATCTTCTTTTTTTTCTTTCTCTTCCCCGAGCAGACCTCCCACGACATGTATTGTGGTCCCTAATCTCTATCTTAACCGAATGTCACCTGGACTTTATCAATCGAGATTTTCGCCAGCGTCAAGTGGGTGGTTGATTGGACGTATTGCTAATTATCTCTCCCGATATCAAACTTTTATCATGTTCAGGTTTGGACAATAAAACAGGTGGTATCTTTCCAAAACAATGACATCTCCGAAAGATAGTTAATGGTTTCTTTCCCTCTCTCTCTTGGGTGGCCTGATTAACATTATTTCTTAGCATTCTGTCTTGTAGGCCACTTGATCAAATTGAAATTTTTATTATTGCCATGGGCAGATGGCTATCTCCCACTCGCCTTAATTATTTTTCGCTTTTAATTTTCACGCGACCGCTAAATAGTGTCACAATTAGAATACATCCAACTCACTCCATAAGACACTTAGCACATGAAAGTGGGGTTTGAGCTATGACAGTCCAAAGAGCAGTGAAAAAAAGACTTAAAAATGAAATTGTTCGTGAAACGTATGAGGCACCTTGTTATTGAAGGACCGAGGGCGAAGACCATCTTGAATAAGTTAGAAAATGATCCCTGGAATAATATATATTAAATATTTTATCAATCCTTCATGAGCTTCCGATCCTTAGCTATAATTAATTAATGATGAAGATGTCATTTTCGTTTGATTTATTTCATCACGATTCTTCTGTTACGTTTGGAGAGTAACATTAGATTCTTATTTCTCAAACTTAGTCTATATAGAAATAGTGCTATAAAACCTTGGACAATTCCAGTAAGATATCTGTAATCTCTTCTAAATACAAAGCTTAATCAAACAATTGATCATTTTTGCTGTTACACTAAGTATATATATATATATATATATATATATCATACACATTCACACACACACAAAATAGCATATATATATATATTTGATAACACTGAGTTTTCATATTTCGCCCAGTTTGGAAATTCTTACCCAATATATTAATTTACTCAGAAGTGAACGATTTATAGTCTGAGCAAATCAAGTCTGCAAGTTACACTATCTTGTGGAACAGGCTTTTCCTTAAATTTCAATGATTCTTGGCTACGAATCGACCTTCTTATGCAGCCAAAAATTAGTTGAGAGAAAAAGGTTTCTTTCGTATACGTCATTGAAATGAACTAATTTCTCACTGTAATTTTGTATCAGATTTTAGAAAATTGCGATGAACATTGTTTTCTGTAAACACCATCAAATGCATAAAGGCTTTTTTGCTGAATCAATGATAATCTCCCTTTAATTTGAAATATTGTTTTTTAATAGATAATTTTTCATCTCTTACATCTTTCCCTTTCTAATAACCAGTGATTTTCCTATTCTTTTCCTTTGTGCGTATTATAAGTGCGCATTAATTTCAAAATTATACATAAACATTTATGACTGGCTAAAATTTTTTGACGAAAAATTGTATAATGTTTGAAGGAATATATTTTTTTGAATATTATTCATTTCCTATTTTAGCGCTGAGACTATGTAAATCAAGTATAAACGATTATAATGCCACCAAGTATAACAGCAAATAAAAAGTACCTCTCTATCATTCTGTATCAGTTACATTCACTAATAAGTTAGTCTATTTCTTCACCTTTAAGCCGAATAGAATCGGGGAAGACATTGATGAAAAAAACCTTCTGTTCAGAGGCCTTGCTGTTGGACGTAGATGTACTTTATCGTCTTACTGAGGACGCTATTTTTTATATTCTAAAAACGCGCTGTAATTTGTTAAGTCTCAAATTGTCGCGGTTATTATGGATAAAAATCGTGTTTATTTTATTTTTCCTCGGCGAATCGTCTTGTTAAAAATATAACAGGTTTTTATTATTTAAAAGTAACTAAAACTAAAAGAAATACCTGCGTGTCATAAAAAAAAAATTGTGTAACAGCATTGAATACGCAGAATTTGTTTATACATAGAAACTTGTATGCGAATTATTCCTGTAGTACCCGTCAATATCAGAACATTTGACGCGAATTGTACTAATAGTAGTAATTCTAATTAAAAAATACCCATTAGTATTCAGTAGCGGGCCCCCAAATGATTCTGACGTAGAATATAGGTTAAAAATGGAGTTTGAACGAAGGTTTCTTCATCGATTTAGGTTCGAGTACAAATGACATCGGGAAAAGGTGTGCTCAAATGCTAACAGGAATATTTATTGGTCTTCTTGAATTGATTTCGGACATGAAAGAAAAGAGGTGCATTCCTTGAACTAATCAGCATCAAATGATGGGACGTTTCTTCAGTTAGTTATATGATTCCACAATGTTTCCATGTTAGCTCCGAACAAATATTAAAAAATGTTATTTTATAATCAGAACGATATTATGGCGCCCACTACAAATATAAAAACACCTATAAACATGTTTCATAGGAGATATAAAGGCATTTGAAAAGGTGCGACAAAAAGGCTTGCTTGAAAGTTTAAATCATGCCTGATTTATATGGGAAATAGATTCAAGTAATCTGTAAGCATTACTGTAAAGAGCCTACATGTTGATAAATAGTCTCGTTCAGTGAATACGCAAAAGCAGAAAGAAGTATGACAATGAGCCTTTTCTCATCGATTTTTTCAACTTAACACAACAGGACGAACGTTAGAGAAGTACAAGTGTTATCAGGATTTATTATCGGATGATATAATCTTAGTCAAATCAGTTTTCCGATGACACTGTGTTGATGACAAATTCAGAAACTTGAAATAACATTCTTAGACAATATAGAAAAAACGGATACTTACAACAGAAGAATTAAAATTTCTGGGGTACTTAATGACAAAAATGGCTGTAAAGAATATGACACTCAGAGGTAAGGTCAGAAAGGGAACACTACGAGTAACCTACTTAGGCTGTTTATGTGAATAGATAACCGGGCAGGACAAAGAAATATGAAAAAAGGTAAAAGAAAATTACATAAACCAAGAAAAGAGAAAAAAGTTATGAAGTAAAATGTCCTGAAAATAGTTAACGATTAGATGTGCTCAATGTGTGCAGTGTCTTTTTGATTAAACCAATAAAGACAATCATGTCAAAACAAGAAAAATGACAAAAAAGGTAGCCACAAATAAGATTACCATCAAGTGCTAATATCGAAATACAACATCATTAACAAAAAGCAGCTAAACCTTTTTCTCGTTCTCCTCTGATCAGAGCTCAATTGGGGAATATGAACAGTGCCTAAAATAAATACCAAATAGCACACAGTAGGCATTCGTTTATCTTGCGATATAAAAATAGTGACTTGTTTGTTCAAAATTGTATCGTTTGGCGGCAAGACTGGGGTGACCTCTCTAGGCTGCAAACTTCATCAATGGTATATGGAGTTTGTTCCATGCCCAGATTACATACTCCCTCCCCGCCTATAGCCGTAAAGACAATATCCAAATGAATACAAGTTATTATATTTAGGAATAGCTTCGCTGCACGATTTGCCTATATGTCTTCAGTGTTGACAACAAACCCCTTCGGTGCTCTATCCAGATTTTCTGTCTGGATTTACTTCCACTGTCTTTTTTTGTGTTTGGGTACAACGGCAAGGCAGTGGAGGTTTTAAATCAGGTTGTCCTTCCCCTAGATGGACTGGCTTCTTTGGCTGTCGAGATTCATGCAGTCTTTTGCTTTCGCCCATTCTCCAGCTTGGAACTGGTCTTCATTCTCAGAGGCTATTTTATAGACAGTGAAATATTGACCCACTATCACTCCCGTCCACAACATGGGCGATGTTATATGGTGTCTGTTCTTTGCCCAGACGATATGCCCCTACATCGCGTATCGGCCGTGGCGACAAGATCCAAATAAATACAAAGGGGATTTAGGGATTCTTGACCGCAGGATTTACAGGAATATTGTCAGTGTTGACAAACACCACCTTCACGGCTCCATCCAGGTATTCTGTCTGGATTTACTTCTATAGCCTTTTTCGTGGTTGGATACAAATACAAGACAGCGGAGGTTTAAAATCAGGTTTTCCTCCAACTAGATGGACTGCCTTCCTGGGTAGTGGCGCATATGCCACGGAGGCATTTTATTGACGGTAAGAGCTTTTCCACACTATCACCACCGTCTATGATTACCTTTGGAACATATATAATGTAATTATATAAATATTACATAAATAACGTGTTTTAGAAGCTCTTAAAATTAATGGTTTTTAAATATAGAAAAAGCTAGGTAAAAAAAAATACAAAATAGTACATAAAATGCAGAAATATCCAAATGTTAATTTTAGAAAAGATAGCAGAAACAAATATATACATATGCAGGAAGAAGTGCAGAAGGATGACACGACCCTCGTTGTTCTCAAATACTACAGACCATCCCAGAAGACGCAAACTTGGTGTACATCTGTTAATATCTGAGTGACGTCCGTACAGAGCTTACTCTCATGTCATCTATTCATTTAGCAGACATCTCTTCAGTATCTGTACCACTGTTGTTGGCCGCTACTCACAAGAGCATTACATGGCCTTTTATTAAAATTTTCTGTATTAGATTAGAAACGTCATATTAATACTCTAAATACGTCTGAAAACGATGGAGAACATTAATAATTGATGTACTCTGTATAAAGTCAACTTTCATATAAGGCTCACTAAAATGTGTTTTTAAATAACTGACGCCATTTTTGTGTCAAAAGTAATGTTGAAAAACATAATTAAAACTACCAAAATTATCAGAATGAAAGGTAAAATGTGTACAAATCAATGACTTCATTATTTAGAAAAATAAGAGTGTCTTAGTGAAATTTTCATGCGTGATTGCTTGGGTTAACATTTAACGGTCTAAACTTTGCAATTGTTGAAGCAGCTTAATCTTTTTTTTTTTTTTTTTTTTTTTGTCATCAATGATTCCTATAAGATCGGAATCCCGTAAAAGGTTTTAATTCTCTGGTGTGTGAAAATACGTGCAGGACACAGAATTAATTATAACGGAAAAAATGTAAGCCGAAGGCATATCAGGCAGGTGAATAAACTCCTGTTATCTTATTGACTCGCATTACACGAAAATTGCCTTCCACTTGCGATAAAAGCGAAAATAATTCTCGCCCTTGGCAAAGAACTGGAAGTAAATATCTTCTAGTAAGGCGTATAAGGATTTATTAGGCTCCCCATGATTTATCGAAAAAGAAGTTGAGGCCGGATTCATTTAAGATAGAAAAGAAAAGTAAAGAAACTTATTAAATATGTTAATGTTACACAATACCGAAATTTACAAAGTTTAACCGATTTCTGGGAATTTTTAATGACGTCGAGGCACATGTACTGCCGGTAAAGTAGCAATGGTTTATCTATGGAAAACCTGACGAATCCCATCTCTCTTCAAGCAACCGAGGACGAGCTATGTAAAATTCAGAGTAGTAATAAAAAATCTTATGACGTGAATGTTCTAAGTGGAAAGAGTTTACCTGTAAAATCAATACTCGATATTTTCATTTTTAGCTAGGCCTCGAATATTGACCCATGACACCAATTTTTAAAATTCTAACTCTCTAAATCACTATATTATGGTTAATATGTTGTTAGCAACTTGACATGTTTACGCGTTTCTTTTGATGTGGATGGACGTGTATGTGTGCGTGTACTTATCGTATAGCTTAGTCAGACCGTATGCATGTTTACGTCACATTTACAATATTTTAATAAAAATCTCACCATTAACGCAAATAAAATTTTCGTCCACCAATATTCACTCCGTCATTTGTGCTATATCAAATTATGTTTAATCAATTAAATCTGTTTGGTAGCTGAGATAGTTGCGGTTTTACCATTCTAAAAGCCCATACTATATTCTCATAGCAAAGTAGATTCCGATTATATCCGGTTTATGTTATGTTAGACAAGTTTATAAAATACTAGCAGTAGAGATTATTGACAAAGACAAAGATTATTGTTTAAGGTTGACGGACACGCATGCCTTAGTTTTTTTTTTTTTTTTTTTACGAATTGGTCAAACTCAAACAAAAACATTGTTTTCAATCGTTATGAGTCTCTACCGATTGAATAGAATTTTATTATAAACAAATGTCTTGTAAATGAAATTTTTAAAGCATTCTGAATGTAAAAATAAAGAAAAAAGTGGGCAAGACGATAAGAAACACTACATGCCAAAAAAAAAGTGAAGTTTGGTTGAAATCGGTTGAAAAATGTAGGTAGTCTTTCTGTAATCTTTTAGTTTTACAATTTATGATTTTTAACTTATTGAATACAGTAAAAAAAAATGCATATTTTGCTTGTGGTGATTCATAATTAGAATTCTGATTTAAATATATTTTCCACTCGTTGTTTCTAATACAAAAAATATTAACTTTATTTGGGTTTATTAATTAACAAATTTTATTCATTTAGTAGTCTTTCTGTAATAATCTTTTACAATTTATGATTTTTACTTATTGAATACAGTAAAAAAATTGGACACCATGTGTATTTAAAGTAGTTTCCCGTTCCGTTTATTATTTTTAGTTAGGACTTGGGTATGTTTAGATTTCATTATCTTTCCCTAAAGATAAAGAATTTGTTTGTATTCGTACAATCAGTAGAGATCGTTAGATTATTGTTTAAGGTTGACGGACACGCATGTCTTAATTATTTTATTTTTTTTTTTTTTTTTTACGAATTGGTCAAACCCAAACTCAAAGAAAAACATTGTTTTCAATCATTATGAGTCTACTGATTGAATAGAATTTTATTATAAATAATTGTCTTGTAAATGGAATTTTTAAAGCATTCTGAATGTTAAAAATAAAGAAAAAAGTGTGCAAGAGAATAAGAAACACAACCTGCCAAAAAAAAAGTGAATTTTAGTTTTATCGGATGAAAAATATAGGAAATCCGCTCCCATATTTAAAGTAACCCACACACACAACCCGATGTGAGTTGTCCCCCTTCCATTTTCACGATGTCTCTTAATCGTGCTTTCAAATTGATTTTGTGCAAAAACAATTATATTTTTCCCACTTTTGGCGCTGTTATAACCACCACAATGTAATTTTATGTAGTCCTGTGAAGTTTTGTTGAAATCGGTGGAAAAATGTAGGAAATCCGATCCAATATATAAACGTTACAGACACACACACACACAATCTGCGTTTTATAATAAGTAAGATACCTGCTTAAGACAGAATATATCCCATCCTTTCCCATGTAATAAGGTGTATATTATTGAATTTTTCGTGTACACTCATTTCTCGATGCCTATCGATTTTGGTCAAAATTATTTAAGTGTTAATTTTTAGTATTGATCCCTGTTTCTTTTTGTGTGCACTCAAAAGTCCACAATTTGTAAACAGGTTTGTATATTCCAGAGAACTCGGTTTACTTCTCTGTATTAACTGAACAGTTTATTTTTAGAATCATTTTTAACTTATTACTGTTGAATAAGATAATAACAGCCATTATTAAACACTTGTAGAGTGGAGACGTCTTATATCCATTCTAGTTATTATCATTGTAATAAGAGTCTTAATTAGATTAAGTAGGTATAGTTTAGAGGATTATTTTATATCCCGAAGTATGAAGTAGGCTTCTCTCATTCATATACATCTTATTTTGAACTTGCCTGAACTCTAAAGATCTATATTATGGGAGGGACTTAGTCTGGGCTGCACCGTCACAGTTCTAATACAAGGCACATAATTTTTTAACTTCTAAATTATGCAAATTAAAAGAATGATGTAGCATTGATTTCATCATTCTTTCCCCCAGGTTTATTTGGCCAGCTGCCATTGCAATCTAAGCGTAAGAATTATCGTTATTATATTTTACTGATGTATGATGGCAATATTCGAGCCTAGATTAAAGCTAAAATCTCGAATGTTACTTTTCAATGCTAGTCAGTGCTCATTAACTTCAAATTATTATACTAATATTAATTAACCCTTTATAATTGCTATGACTATGCCTAAGTAGCAATTTTTAATTGATAATATTAAGTCTTTAATAATATTAAGACAGAATTAAGTTTGTTTTTTGGTATCATACTATTTATCTACTGTATAATATAATGACAAATGGCATTTAAAATAAAGTGAAAAAAAATTAGACATTAGCCTCACTAAGACAGAAATAGGTTCAGCCAGATGGCATATGTGGCAAATAATAGAGGGAGTGCAGCTAGGACAATCATCGAAGGTGAACACCATTTAATACTGTGACGCTGTGGAAAGATTGTTGACGCCCTATATGTACGAGATGGGAACGATCTCACAAACCGACGCCTCAATCCACGGGCTAATAGGGTAGCGGATTAAAGCTTTGGCACGAATTAGCTGGCATAGTAACTGAGTTCAATCCCAGGCAGTTGGACTCAGTAAAAAAGAATGGGCAGTAACAGAGCAGTATTACAAATAAGAGACGCGATATCTGATAGCATATGTATCGGAATGACAAAAGCTACCTCCAACTATAGATTAAATAAAAGGTCCAATTCTAAATTTAGTGATGGTTACACAGAACGACAAGCACCTGAGAAAAGAGGGATGTTTAAACGGTCGAAACGTTATAATAATAACAACAAAGATAGACATTAATCTGCGCATTAATAATGTCAATAAAGTATCTCAGTGTGTTGGTATCTATCTATCTATCTATCTATCTCGGCGTGTTGGTATCTATCTATCTATCTCGGCGTGTTGGTATCTATCTATCTATCTCGGCGTGTTGGTATCTATCTATCTATCTATCTCGGCGTGTTGGTATCTATCTATCTATCTATCTCGGCGTGTTGGTATCTATCTATCTATCTATCTCGGCGTGTTGGTATCTATCTATCTATCTATCTCGGCGTGTTGGTATCTATCTCTCTCTATCTATCTCGGCGTGTTGGTATCTATCTCTCTCTATCTATCTCGGCGTGTTGGT
>CAHIKZ030000104.1:42500-67500 GCA_903632075.3 Acanthosepion pharaonis | reverse complement strand
AGTATGTAATCGATCATTCGAACATTTTAAAAATTTATGAAAATTCAATGAAAAATAGATTTTTTCTATTTTTCATCAATGACTGAATTTTATTATTAAAAGATTTTCTTAAGAATAAAGAAATACATGTTTCCTAATGTAAACACGCACCACTGTAAAATTGCAATGAAATGCGGCTCTAAAATTAAGATATTTAACAATTTTATTGAAGAATTAGCATCCCATTTAAATTTGTATGAAAATCCGATTCGTCCATAAATTATGCAGAAAACAGTTAATGTTCAAATATTACTTCATTAGCGAATTCTTTTAGTTTAAAATGTCAAATTATTTTGTAGCATTTAGGTTTTTGACCAGAAACAATATTCACGATAAAATATTTCTTATAAATATATTATAATAAATTTAATATAATTAAAACGATTTAAAATAATGAGGTATCATTCAACATTCATGAATTATAGTTTGATCGCATGTGAACATGCTTGTTGAATTATAACTGTCCATTACCGATGGGGAAAATGCATTGACCAATGCTTATTATCCGTCGTAAATCTAACGATTAAATTTAGTACGTATGGAAGATTTGATATGTAATATATAAATACTTTTCCCAAATGGAGCTTGTTGGGATTAATAGATGAGAGCCAATAGGCGTAAATCTTATTGCTGGTGGAAAATGAGGACAGTGGTTCCCAAACGTTTCGCCTTATAGATTCGAAGGAAGAAGTTAGCAGGTGAGGCCAAATGGTTGAAAGACAGATACAGAAAATTTCCAAAAGTACAAATGCCAAAAGTAAATGGTTTCAAAATATAAAATATTATTACGTATTACTTGTAACTGCATGCACGAGTTGCAGTATAAATTGTTATGAATAATTGACAGAATTTATCATTTTGATATTGTTTGCATAATATTAAGGATATAGTAACTAGGATTCGCAAATTGGAGGTGAGAGTTATCAATGATCCATAGTTCTCCCTTTATTTCTATCTCCGGTTTTGTTTTTGTTTTTGTTTTTAAATCTTTAACTACAGTTATTATCACATAAAAATTGTGAGCGGCATCTCGACGTAGTGTAATGGTTGGCAAGTCTAGGAGATTCATTTTCTTACCGATTCTTTTTATTGTATATATCGGATTTGATCAAAATTAACAACCATTACTCGAGTGTTGGTTCATTTCATATCACTAGTACTCTAAAAACATTTTTTCATTGCCTACTGTCTTAGTCCCTCAATGCAAACAAAAAACCGTCAATGGCTCGCTTATTACAGTCTACTAGATTTATTCCAAGAAAATTTTTTGTTACAGAATTTGTTATATTCTATGTAGTTCAAAAAAGAAAAAAAAATTACATCATGGACGTCCGTACATAAAAAAAAATATCTCGTGTGGCAGCCATATTGTTTTTATGCTGACAAATTAACGCAAAATCATGGCGACCACGAGATTTGAGAAAATATAAATATGCAGTGTACGAAAGACGGAGGTTGGCTAGAAAATGAAGTTACTTTGCAAATGACCAGACAATACGACAAATACAACATCTACATTTTGTTACTCAGGATTAGTGCCTACTAATGAATTTAGGCCAGTCTCTCGAATTTAAACTACATTCTACTGTTTCATTAAAAGTTTTACCACAAAACGAAAAGATTAGAGTTGTTCACACAGCCTTCAGACGCCATGATATAATCGTTAACAGACCTGCAAATTTCTAATTTAACCATCACTGCATTTATGATAAATCGTCAACACTTTTTACCTGAATATCTAGAAATAGTTGCGTCACTCTATATATAATCCTATTAATGTATTTAGTTCATAATTCCTTTCTTTTATATAAGTTTTCTAAATGATGATAATAGTAAAAATAATAATTGTAATAATCCAACAGACATTTGTTTGTTTTTTTTGTTTATATTTCAATAATCGGATTTTTTCTTTTGTGAAGCCAGTTAAGAGATAATTAATTAAATCAATCATGCTTGATAATCTGACATGAAATCTGAATGTCGTCTCAGAGTTTAACTAACCGGACAAGCTTTGACCACGGGAGATCGAAAACCATTGAATGTAACAGTAAATCGTTGGTTAATGGTGCAGAAAATGGATTTTGCTCGTCTCTCGGGCTACATAAATGAGTGCTTTTAAGTCCCTGTTACTGTCATCAAGAATCAATCAATTTTTCATCAATGGATTGGGAGATTATATTTCATTGCAATTAACAGATACAATCATTGGTGTTCGCTTCTGTCTGCAATCTACAAAATTACAAAATAGTTTTTTTTTTTCTTAATGCATATAAAGAAAATACTCAAATATTATTTCTTTCGGTTGGTGGTGGCCAATCTAAGCAACCCGAGCTACTCTCCGGCCATTGATGTTTAATTTGAGGCGTAAGCAAATATACTAGCTCACCTCTTTTGCTTAACCCGGTCAATATGTATATGAAAACAAATTTGATTTTATTGATTGATTGATTAGCACGTTAACTGATGCTGGGGCACAAATATACAAAGCCCCACTATAACCACCATAAAACACAATGTCTGAATCTCAAATGTGTGCGATATACTGACAGGTTTTGATAAAATCGGGGTATAAACATGCAGTTGCGGCGGCAAGTTAAAAATAACTTCTTAAATAACTTCTCAATTGGTCTCCGATTGAGGAAGTTCCCATCAATCTAGATGTGTCAACCAAGTCTTTTTGATAGCCTATAACTTAAAATACAGCCCTCTTGACACCCCGATACAATGGTTCTCCCACAACACCCGTTCATACTTGATAGATGCAGTCCTTAGTAATCTGTTCCAGCTTGTTATGGTCAGACAACAAACAAATCTTTAGCACAGAAGGGTATATTTCCAGTACATTACCTTAATGAACTAACACAAAACATATGTTAATACCCACAATTTATATCAAAAGCCGAATCATACCACGGGTACCATGAGGGAATAATAACAATAATAATAATAACAATAATAATAATAATAATAATAACAATAATAATAAAAATAATAACAATAATAATAATAACAATAATAATAATAACAATAATAATAATAATAATAATAATAATAATAATAATAATAATAATAATAATAATAATAATAACAATAATAATAACAATAATAATAATAACAATAATAATAATAACAACAATAATAATAACAACAATAACAACAATAAAATAATAATAATAATAATAATAACAATAATAATAATAATAATAATAATAATAATAATAAAAATAATAATAAAAAAACAATAATAACAACAACAACACTGCCCTGTATTATAGAATTCTTAGGCTAGCCCAATATGATAACGTCTACCGTACTGAATTTTAACGACTCGAACCTCATGAGCGTGGAATTCTGAGAGAGATTCTATTTTGTAAGCAGGTAGAGTACAATGGGATCAGTTGAAGAGTGAAGATGTGATTTCGCTATCAGTTCCCTTGGAATGGTAATGCCATATCGCTGATCGACCTGTTCTTTAGATCTCTCTCTCTCTCTCTCTCTCTCCTCCAAAAAAGGGTCCAACAACTACTGTATACCATTACCCATTGAAATGAAACTAGCAGAATCCATTCTGAATTTGTGGCGCGGTGCTGGAACCTGAAAAATATTTCATACACCACAAGAAACCCAAGATGACATGCAACGCTGCATCTGTTTGACTCTTTCATCTTCCCTTTGTTCCTGGTCTGCCACTCAACCATAAAAAAAAATCGTTAGATAGCTTATTCGCTGTTTCCTTCTGTCCTTCAGGGTACCTCTACCACCCCCTTTGTCTATATATTTCATGAATTTCATATAAATGTAGGTACCTCCACGAAATCGCTAAAAAAGAGCATAGCTTGATGAAAAAGACGGCAACCTTGCCGAAAACTAAATTTTATTGTCTAAATGCTTATGTTATTATTAAGAGGAAAGACCAAAGTTTTTTTTAATTATTTTTAAAAAAAATTTCCTTCTTTTTAGAACATTCTAAATTTTGATTAAAAAAAACTTTTTTCTATTTGTATCAGCGGAACTAGTAAATAACATAGACAATTTTTAGCACGTTTTTTTGGTATGACACACATTCATTTGAAAAATCGTGCAAAAATAGAATTATCGGATGTTAATGAAACTTTCAGGAACTATTTACAGATGATCGAAATTATTATAAATATGTTTTTTTTATGAAAGTCATGGTAGAAATATTTTTTAAAATATTTATTACCCCCCCTTAACTAGTTTTATAAAAAACGCTAGAAATTCGATCGCATCGGTTTTAGTGATTACAATAATTAAAAGCACAGGGCTTTGAGGAATGCAAATCATTTTTTTTTTGTTTTTAATTGGATACCCAGTACCTGAAAATCAGCTCTGAATTGTAACATACAAAACTCAATAAAACAAAGACATTATTTAATTTCAAATGCTTTTATTTGCTTTTAGTTGTTTTTATGAATATGGACAATATTTTCTGAAAGCAAAAAAATTTTTTTTCGATGAAAAATGAATTAATACAATTATTTGTTATTTCATTAATTATAATTTTACATTTAAGTTAAAATATTATAAAATTAGTTAAAAGCCGCATCGGATTTCATAAGTGTCCTTATGAGATAGATCTTTTTTTAGCGCGTTGTAAATTGTATCATTTTGACTAATCAGAAGATCCCCAGTAATTAAGAAATGTAATTTTGTGCTTATAATCGAGCTGTAATTATAAAATACGGAAGACCAACCAGAATATAATTAAGTTGCGTTATTTGAGTTAAGCATTGTTCTCCGCTGTTAAGGCCTTTACTTTTTGAAACACGTGTGGAGAAGTTAATTTGATTTTTCAATTTCAACTGAGAAGGGTACCTACAAGTATCAGTATCATCTTATGAAATTTATATGATCTTATTTTTATATTAATCTCAGTTACGACATTTTTCCATGAATGAAATATCAAAATTAATAATAAAATGAATGCAAATACAAATAACAGTAGAATGTAATAAATGTACATAAAATTATAGTATTTTATGTACAATTCTGATAAAATTTCATAAGAAAGGTACCTATAAATTAATTAGATACCTACCTTAAGAAATATGAAATTTAATGTCACTCTTAAGTTTTATTTTAATTTCTTTACAATATATTTCCCATAAAGCATCATAAACGTAAAGGTGAAAACTAAGTACAAAAAAAAAAAAAATTAGACCGCTGAAAGTTTTCGTTAAAAATAACGGGGTAAATAATTTGTTCACGTAAATGTAAATTATTTCACTTTTCTCCTTCCGTAGAACAAATTAGCCTCATGGAATTCGTAAATATATCATTCATCACATGTCAAGAGACGCGAAAGTTTATGACCTGTTTTGTTTTATTTTCAAATTACATGTTTTTGGCAAAAAAGCTAAGTTAAGTTTGGTTCAAAATATTTTAAATAAACATTATAATTTCTGATTTTCTTAAAATAAGTTTTGAAAAATGATAATTGATAAATTCAAAGTCAGATTTCCAGTTTTTTTTAAAATGGAAAAAATGGTCAATTTTGCTGACTCAAAAAAACTATATTTTTAACGAAAATTTCGGACGATTAAAAAATGGAAAAAATACCCCAAAAATACTTTGACCTTTCCTCTTAATGAATAACAAACATTTAGACGATAAAATTTTGTTTTCTTCAAGTTTGGCGTCTTTTTCATCATGCTATGCTCTTTTTTAGCGATCTCGTGGAGGTACCTATATAAATGTCAGCTTAATATACATCCAATGAATAATAATTGTAACAGTAATATTTGTCGGTTCATTAAAAGAAGTTTTCGACGTTCATTGACAGAGCAACCAGATACATAACATCTTTCCTAAGCAAACAAATGTATTTCTCAAGTCCAGTTATTGTTATTTTTGTGATGTCAACGAATACTCGCTGTCACTTTCGTAATGCTCGTTGTAGTAGAGACTTTGTAATCGCAGATACAATTATAAAAAACGCCGTTGAACAATACTGATGTCAGACGCCTTTGAATAACACTCGCACTAATAGTACTTGCTCGATAATAGTCGCTCAAATAGTAACCACCGTATAGTGATCAGTATAGAGAAACAGTATAGTGAATTTAGTAGAGAATAGCTGTCCTTATAGTAATAGACTAGAAAAAACGATCAAAGCATCTTATTTGTGTTTTGTCTATGGTCATGCGATCTACTTAATTCAATAATGGGATCGCCTGTGTTTGCTCACTGGTGATCTATGTTCAAACTCAAATGTAGGCAGCCACACTTTATTCCTATATAACAGTTATGGATCTTTCCGGTATTGATCAAGGCTTTCATCCTAAAAAGTTTATTCAAGTAAAAGCGGGACGTTATCTTCTTAATTATGAGATTATTAGCGTATAAAAGAAGAACGCTAAAATAGAAAGATGTTTTAAAAGATACAAAGAGAAAATTAGGAAAATCAAAATATTATTCGAAACGACGTCCAGCTATAAAAACTCAATGTGTCCCTTCGATTTAATCTTTTTCTATTCATCATTATATTACGTCGTAAATGAACTGCTGAATGCTTTTTGTACATATTTCAATAACGACAATGTCTTTGTTATTATTCGTCATGTGTAGTAGCAAACCTCACAATATCTGTCTATGATTTTCCTGTTAACTTTCATGTCCAATTAGCGCTACTCTTGAAGGCTTTTGCATATTCTGATGTCCTTCCTTCTTGCTATGTGCCCCCCATTCTTTTTTTTTAATCTCTTAATCAATTCTATGATTTTTTTTTCTTACTCTGTTCCCAGATCCACATTGGCCAGTTTCATTTTCTTGCATATTTCCCAAGCATTTTGACTCCCTTTTTTTTTACAATTTTATCAGCCCACAACTAGATAAGCTAGAATCCTATTACACAAATCATTAGATACTTTATAGACAATATTTTACATATGTCAGAAAAATTGGTAGCTGCCGACATTGTTGTTCATGGTCGTAAGTAGCAAGTAATATCAGCCTATAAGCAGAACTGAATAAAGTGTTGTTTCCTAAAATAGAAATTCTCTCCAGGATTAGCTAAACGTTGTGTACTAGGAAGAAGTATATTAATGGGGATTGTAATGTTATTTCAAGTACTTTTGGACTCAACTGCTCCTTTGAAGGGATGAAGAGGTCATTTTTCGGGAGAGAAAACTCAAACATCAATGAAGAACACTTGATAAATGTTTATTTTAAATATATATTGCACCCTAAACACATGTTTTGATCATCCCATGTAACACTAGATATCATGGAATAGCTTAGATTGCGCAACCAAAAAACTCGGACTCGTGATTTACGAAGTTTGAGAGAGATGATAGATTATACAAATTTTTCTTTGAATCTGACTACAGACTGATTTTAACTAAACTGACAACACAAGCCAACAGAATATCTCACTTATGCTGAGATTAACAATAAAATCCACCTCGGTACAACATCCAAGTCCTTAAAAAGGAAACTGGAATATTGACATTCTGTATAGAAGTAGTCCAAATTGATGTCACTAAATCTTAACCTAGAATAATATATAATGTTATCATATCTTCATTAGACGAAGTATTTGAGACAAGTTCAAGTATAATTAGACGGAGAAAGATAGTCACATGGGACGACAACCTGAGTTAAAAAGATTGATACAAGAAAGAAACAAACAGAAGACTAAGTAAAATGGAAAGGAAAATACTAAATAATTAAGAACAAAAAATAAAATCTAGTTAATGCTCTAAGAAACCAGTATCTCTCGAAAATTCGAAACGGAATTACTGAAGCGAAACAATGTGTTAAATCATTGAAAAAAAGCACAAGAACATCATTAGAAAGCAACGCCGAAGAATTATTCTGGTTTCAAAAAGCCTTTTTGAGTCGTGTTTCAACCCTAACGAAACAGAACATATATCCCTATACATCCGATCATTACAATGTCTGTTTCAAAACATAAATAATAATGAACCTACTGATGTGGAAGCTATAAAATATAAAGCATTACTTGATAGCTTTACCCTCTACGAAATCAATAACAATTTATGAATTTCATGAAAGAAGTATGGAATCGGAAACGCATCACAAAATTGGAAATTATCAATGCATTAATTAACTATTAATGAAGTATGGAAACAAAATGAAGTCATAAAGATAACACGCATGTAGAGGTATCTCGAATTTGAAACGCTATTCTGAAAGTATTAAGGAACAATATATATTAACTAGGCTCTCTGTTTTATGAAAGTCAAATCCAGTTTTCTTTTCTTTGGTTTACTGTAATGATGGCACTTATATGCTTAAAAAAAAACTCCAACAAATTGCTTATCACTCCTACAGTGTCTTTTTCTTCTCATCCATAAGAAACTTCATTCCAAACTCTGAATCAATTGAATGTCCAGATATGAAATATAAATGTTTGGCTACTACGTCGGCAAGCAAATCCGTCTCTCAGATGCCTACTCAGTCACATTTTATCTTTGTCTATATCTCTGAGATGAGGTATTATGATTACTTGCATTATTTATATTATTCGGACTCTTATCTTTATCGTGACTGCCATATTTACAACGTTTCGGCCGTTGTACGCTCCGGCCTTTTTCAGGTGATTGGAATTTTGTCAACTCTGTGTCTAGTCAATGGATCCAACCAGCGTCTTTATCCACTGGTTCGTGCATCATTGAAGACATCTATGTATAAATTTGGGGAACTTATAAGAGTTGTGATTTCAATATCAGGCCACAGCAGTGGTGAACAAAAAAAAGGGGAAGTTGACTTATAGGGAAATAACTGGAACATCTGAAAGAAGCATGGAACTAGAATAATCTATCCCAGTGGACGAAATAAAGGGTTCGGTTCATCATCTGAAGAAGGCCAGAGCGCACAACGGCCGAAATGTTGTGAATGTGGCAATGCAGATGAAAATAACAGTCCGAATAATGTTGATAATACATTTTGTCTTTGTTACACACCCAGAGCCCACGTTTGTTTCACACACCAAAGTGGACCTTAGTTTCAGTTTCTGGGAGAGATCGCATTATCTAGCATGCTCAATAGTC
This sequence comes from Acanthosepion pharaonis, assembly GCA_903632075.3. NCBI lineage: Eukaryota > Metazoa > Mollusca > Cephalopoda > Sepiida > Sepiidae > Acanthosepion > Acanthosepion pharaonis. The sequence continues at coordinate 58,426 of CAHIKZ030000104.1, read as the reverse complement.
TGAACAAGGCCAGAACGCTCAAACCCTCAGTCACGATGACTTGCGACTTCGTGCTAGCACAACCATCAACGGCCCACAAAAAGTTTTGTCTATCCAATTTCACTCACAAGGCTTGTGTCAACCCGTGGTATAATTTTCAGGTACTTTACAAAGGTGCCGCACACTAGGATCGAATAGCCCAGACAGATAAAACCAAGAAGTCACCTTCCTGAGGAATCGTTAATGATGACATTGGAACCGTCTTATGGTCAGAAATCGAACGTTCTAACCACTCAGCCATTTTTATCGGTTCACATAAACATACACTTCTAGCGAGGACACCAGTACGGGGATATTTCAAACCTCATAAGGAGTACATCAAGGAGGAAATGAGTGTCGTAGTCTATTTAATCTTTTCTTGGATTATGCTCTGTGCATATACAAGACACGGGTATTAATTATTTCAACATTGCATACCACGCCCCTAAAGAATCGACCAATAGGAAATAGCGTTCTTGAATTCTATGACGTCAATGTGCTGCTGATGAGTGCGAGGTTATACTGATGAGAAACAGATACATAGTTGGTATGAGAATAATCTTGTGCGAAAAACTCAGCAATGTATTCCAAGAAATAGGACAGAAAACCAATCTGTCCAAAATATAAAGTAGTGATGACACATACCCTGAATCCATCATAAAATTCCATGATCTGCACTTCAAACATTTTGCTGTATAAATCAGTTATAAGGAATTTAGTATAGGAGATAAGAAAATTGAACATAGACCAACCAGAAAATATTTGCAGACTGTCAGAATTACTTTTTTTAGAGATAATGGTTTCGTGATAAGTCATAATAATTAACACAGGGAGGAAGAGGTGGATACCTACATCCCCCCCAGGGTATTTTGCACGTAAATATAACGAACCCAAAAGGAATTGAAATTCGTATCCCGATTCATTATCCTTATACCACCCGCACATTCATGTATACAGCCCCTAGTATTCCCAAGCGGTCACCCATCAAGGTACTGATCAGGCTCGACGTTGCTTAAATTCGGTGATTGGGAGCTGGTGTTTCGCTTACAAAGAAAAGAAAGCTGTTGAGAACCAGGATCGTCAGTGTACTGAAAGAACACGTCACATAGAAGATTCATATTAATTATGTTTTATTAGCTTAAGAATATTTTCCTTTGATATTTGTAAAATTTAGAGCTATACGTCTCGATGGTTGAAGGTGACTTCAAGCGAATGAAGCCAGTAGGTCTCCGCAAGAACTACCCTTCTTTGAACCTCGTGGAAGAGCGCTACAGAACAAAGAACTCTACCATATAACAAAAAGTACATCACTTATGAATTTCAACAGCAGCAATACCTAAAATGGATTGCACAGGTAACTTCAAGAGAAAATAATGATCGGCTAAATATAACGTTTACATCTATTTTATACAACAGATTAGTAAGGAAGACACAATAAATCCCGGATAAAGCGATAACAGTAGCCTAACTTGAGAAATCTGTTTTCCTAGAAATTTCTTTTAAGCGAAAGATTTTATAAATTTTAACGCCGAATTATTGGATATACACATCCATAATGTAGATCAAAAATACATTGTTAAATTATTCGAGAAATATCGTCATCTATTCACACTGGGTGGCCCTATTCAATAGTCTTGTGTATAGTTTATTAAAGAAGTAACTAAAAAAATATTCAATGCCATAGCAAATGGAACAGTCCATTGTGCAAATTACAATAAGACAAGTACAACTATTTTGTGTGTCAAGTGTTTTAACAGAAAACAAAAAAATCGACACCGAAAACCCAAGGCAATTTGAAATAGCGAACGATGTTTTAGAAAATGTAAGCAAAGTATCAAGAAACAGGAAAATTTCGTTGAAAAAAAAAGAAGAGTACTGAACTGCTATTTTATGTCCTCTTATATAGCAGGGAAAGATGAACAATTTTGTCAGAGATGAAGGGATTTGAAGTAACCAACATGATACTTCAGAAGGATACTGAGAATACCTTGATCTGAAAATGTAAAAGTTTTAGAGAAAATGGGAACAAAAAAGGCGCTTATATTTAACATCAGAAAGAGACAATTAAAATTTCTAGGGCATATGAGGAAAGAAGGTTTAGAAATTTTAATACTCACCGGACATATTGAAGGTAAGAGGGACAGTGGTAAATCGTGCATAACCTACCTAACGAGTTTTTGTAAATGGTTAACAGAACAGGGTTTAGAAGAGATAGCAAAAAGATAAAATTTACTAAAAGCTACAAAGAACAGGAAGTTGGGGAAAGCTATGATTGCTAGCGTCATGAAAGAACGTCACATAGATTTTATTTCTTTATTAGCTTAACAATATTTTCCTTTGATATTTGTCAAATTCAGAGCTTTAAGCACATATGGATATAGCTGCATTGTTACAGAAACAAATAGAGAATAGAGGAAAATACTACGGTGTCATTTTTTTCATTGATCATCGACGAGGAAAACAGTTGAAAATGATCTTAGTTTACATCCCTCTGAAAAAATTAGTCTATAGCAAAAGATTCCAATTCGTGTTAAGAATATGACCAATATGTTCTCGTCTGTGTCATTAAAAGAAATTTGTTAGGATAAGAAGCAAAAGGTGTTAGTAAACATCTAGTTGCAGATGAGACAGGAACATAGTAATTCACAGGCGAATTTATTTCGTCTGTACAATGTTCGAGACGTTACACCTGTAAATCCATCGGACTTAAGAAGAGAAAAAAATCTTGCAACAAGTGTACAAAAATTGAGCACATAGTGCGAAATAAACTGACTGCCTTAACGTATGATTCCCGAAAGCATATTTCACATTATGTCTCTAGGGTAGGTGCTCATTGCTTTAATAAATAAAAATATAGTGGAGAACATAATTATACAAAATAAATTTACGCAATATTTTTACCAGTTTTAATGTAAACAAAATTCTATTCAAATTTGTAAATATTATAAAAATACTATACAAGTTATATATATATATATATATATATATATATATATATATATATATATATATTGTGTGTGTGTATTTAACGTCAATTTTTTATTAATGCATGTTTCATTAAATAATAGAAAAGTCCCCTTCCTTGACATATTCATAAACACAAATAACAAGTTTAATATTTCGCCATACAAAAAACCTACCAGCATAAATTTATCTACACTTAACTACAAAAGCGAATGTACATATTACTACAAAATAGCAATTATAAAAAATCTAATACATCGTGCAGAGACTAATTCGTCGATAAAACAGATATTTTACCGTTAACTAAAGAATTTAAAACAAATACTTATTAATAATAGCTTTCCAAACTATATAGTTGATGGACAAATAAAATGCTTTCTTAGAAGTCTTAATACTAAGCAAATAGAACATAATATTGCTTCAACTAATCCCAAATGCATACTAACTATAAGCAAGATGAAAATATACTAAAAAAATTAGTAAATACTAATATATCTACAACAGATCCTAGCAAAAATTAGGTTAATCGTATACTACTTTAAGTCTAGTATATCTAACTAAGATATCTAAACCAAGATAGTTTACAAATTAAAGTGTCCTTTGAGAGATTGTATCTCCAATGGATTAAATAATATTTACGTTGGTTACACCGCAAACTCGCTTTCCGGACGCTTAACTCTACATTTGAATGATAATCCTAACATTTTTAGGCCATTAAAACAACATGCCTGGCCGCGTACACCATTCCGGAAAGTCTTTGTTGAAAACACAACTATACTTAAACATGAAACAATAAACAAAAACTAAAAATTCTTGAAGCTTTATACATAAAACAGATAACAGATGCCATTGCTTTATACCAACAGCTTCCCATACTTAATACTTCTCGTTTTCACTCACGCGTGTTCATGTGTGACGTTACGAGCTGCGACGCGATTTTGGCTTCCGCGTCTCGTATACACGAGTTAGTCGTTGCTTGAAATATTCATGCCGCAAAGACGGACTATGATTGTTGATTTGTCCGTGTATTGGTTCATATATTGAAAGTTAATTGCCATCTTTGATAACGGCTCATGTAAGCCGAAAGCTTAGATTGGGTTTAAACATGTATCAGTAAGATGATTTCCATTCGTCTTTCAAGGATAATGCTATTAAGCTTGTCAGACAATACGAAAGGAACTTAAAATAAATAGACAAAACGTGTCTATATTAGTTAATGAAACATACATTAATATATATATATATATATATAAGGGAAAGAAAAAACATTACTCGACAGGTTTTGAGGGACATTATCATGGCGAATTTGCCTTGATAAAGACCCTGACAAGACAAAACGCGTTGGGTAAGTTTTTCTTTTGTCTTTTTTCGTATTGTCCTTTTACATGTACAATCTATCTTTTTATATATATATATATATATATATATAGGACTCTCCCGTCGGTTTCGACGTATGAGGATCTGACAGCTTATTGATTCAGTTATGGAAGTTTGTGCGATAATCTTAAGTGGCATTTAAGACTCGCTAGCGATTTACAAAGGAGGACACATATGGAGCAAGTATGAGGATTGTGAAATGAGATCACTGTTAGTTTGGCTGACCTTTTAGATCTTGTTCTCGCTTCTTGAAGATGATTCAAAGAAGCAGATTACAAATTGCTGAGTCCACTAAAACACGTTGATCTCCATTCTACCCGCTCCAAAGCTAAGCGCTCAAGGGCGTTATGTGGTATATTGACTGCTGGCAAATTGATTTTCAACTTGTCTTTGTATCTAACTGACTGTACATTAGGATCTTGGGTATCCTGTCATCAGACATTATCATATATATATATATATATATATATATATATATATATATATATATATTGGTAGAAGTATGCGCATGGTATATGGTAGATATATATTTATTCAAGGAGAACAGATTTCGCTTGAAAATTGAACCCCAAATAAATTATCAAAATGAAACTATCAATATAACTCTTATGTAAATAACGCGTTGTTTGAATACTGAGATTTGACTCAAATATTTGTGGATTCAATACCTGACTATTTCATTGGTGAAAAGAAATTGTAGAGTTTAGTTAAACTGAGGTAACCGAGATATCAGATAGAGGCATGACATGTGGAACTAGAACACTCTGCTTTGATGGTGGATGAAATAAATGATTCAGTTCGAAATCCCAATCACGTGAAGAAGGCCGGGCCTATAACGGCCGAAACGTACGAATTATTGCAATAAAAATGAGTAAAACAGTCCGAACAATGTAAATAATGTAGCTAATTACAATACCTGATCTCAGAAATATAACCAAATATAAATAAAATTGCAATATGTTATTTATTGCCCTCCGGCTACTGTCAATGAATTGTCGAAGTTCAATCCATAATCAGAATTAAATTTATACATTCTTTCTTCTTCCCTAACCGTTTTGTTTTTCACTATGCGTTGTCTGAATAGAAAAAAGGCCTTCAACATGATCAGCACAATCGTAAGTCAATTGTGAGTTGTCATGGTATCGAAAGTTAATCATCTATTGATTAAATACCATAAAATATCACTAATTTAGATGCAATCCGCCGATTCTACATGGAGAGCACCGTAATGTTTAGACTTATTTCAAAGCGTAAACACTCTGATGCCAGTTATTATTCTTAGATTTGGTTTTAAATAAACACAAACCCGATCAGTCGGAAAAAGGCGTAATCCGTGAATTTCGTGGTTGGTCAAAATGTTAATTGAACATAACTCTTGTTTTGAATTGCCTTTTAATATGCAAAACATCTTGTATAATAACAGTTTTTGCCTTTTACAAAGTCTTGCAATATAAGTTAAATTGCCTTTTAACAAAGTTTATTTTAAAACATCTTGCAATATAATAACAGTTAATTTGCCTTTTAATAAGCAAAGTGCTACTTTTTAAAACATCTTGCAATACAATAAGTTAAATTGCCTTTTAATATGCAAAGTGTTACTTTTTAAAACATCTTGCAATATAATAACAGTTAATTTGCCTTTTAATAAGCAAAGTGCTACTTTTTAAAACATCTTAAGTTAAATAAAGTGTTACTTTTTAACATCTTGAATATAATAACAGTTAATTTGCCTTTTAATAAGCAAAGTGCTACTTTTTACATATACAATAAGAAATATATATTACATCTTGCACACAACAGAATATAACTTCAAGCCTCTACATATGAAATATATATTACACACACACACACATATATATATATATATATATATATATATATATAAATAAAATAGAGAGAGAATAATTTCAGCTATTGCATTATGTATTCAATAATGTTTTGGATAGGATTTCTATTTGCTACATAAAATTAAATTTCGTCGTTTCAGTTCTAGCTGATTTATTTGTGTATCATTGAATGTTTAATTTTTTTATCATAAAAATCATTCAATAATATATACATAAACAGATTAAAACAATTAAATTTAATATCTTGCAGCAAATGGAAATCCCTCAAACAATATATACTGTGTATATAGCATCTAATAATTGCAATAGCCAATGACAGAATAACAACACTCAGACAATCAGCACTAAGTATAGATTGCCTTTGAAAACATTCTGACGTCATGACATTTTCATAAACAATACCAAGGCCCTTGCCAGGCGATGTGAAAGATATGGGACTTAATGGTTAGGACCGTTTCCATAATAATAGACACATTTGGAATCGTACAAAAAACATCAGAAGCTCGTGGAAAGATTAGCACTGTAAAAATTTGTCATTGCCTGGTCTGCGTGATGGAGATTTAAGGCGACTTACTGTCACCAGTATTTAGTGGGAGACAACAGACATCTGAAGCGAAACTAAAAATTGTATGAGTAATAATAATAATGACAAACAAAATGTTTGGCGTAACTCTAGCAATATTTTCCAACAATAAAAAAGAGTACAATTTATGAAAAGAAAAAAAAAATCACTGTTTCTAACAATGTTTCATCATATCACGGCAGTTATGTTTATAAGTTACAAGTATAAACGATACAAAATTATAAGTGTTTGTATAAACGACGCTTGTCTGGGAAAAAAAAACGGTTGTTTGTTAATCAAGACAATAAAGAGCAAGAAACGAAGCCAATGTGAACGAAATGCAACTGAAATGCATGCAACATGGCGGAATTGTGCGCATCTTAGTATAAATCAGATAGATTTCCCCCTCGGTGTGGGTCGCTAGTAATTTGTATATGTAATTATCTTCATTCGCTTTAAGTGTTTAAATTTATGAAGGTGGCATTTGTGGTGATTCCCATTCGATATACGCCGCATAATGTACCAAAAATGAATTGATTAATTTGTATAAAAAGAAAAAAAAGATTTAATGGTTGCATCTACGATATCAGGCACAGCAATAGGACATCAAAATGGAAGATTTTATGACGAACGCTGCAATTCCCACATACATCATTAGGTGCACATTCTAAAAAACATCCAGAATACACCAATTTTCTTATTTAATTACTTTATCTTATTACGCACACACACACACTCTTTCTCTCTCTCCATCTCTCTTTCTCGCTCTCTCAGCCAGTGACAAATTGGCTTAATAATGCCTACATTTGGTAAGCAATTCACATCTTTTTATTGATAATGTGTTCTCAGTTTGGAAATGTTATAATTCTAAATTAATTCTTAACGTTGATTATGGATCTTGCTTTTTCCTAAGTTTCCACTCAACTAAAAGGTACTTGCCCGTTGGTCCTCTTGTGCCCATAGATATTTAGACAGTGTCGTACTCTTTTCATAATATTATTAAAAATATGTATTATAACTGTAAAATAGTTTTTGCAAGAGATGTTCTGTAGTTGTTAAACAGACTTTATCAAGTTCAACATCCACGTCGACGACGTCTTGGTATATTTTCTTTGTCCAATCAATAGCAAGTGTCAGCCAATCACATTTATGGATATAATTAAGAGTGAATATCTAATCTTCGTTACTGTAATGTATTCTTATATAATATTTTACTTTAGTAGCAATTCTTTGTTGAATTTGTGCGGCTGAAAATGTCTGAGTAACCTCACTTGTAAATCGTTTGCCTGACGTCAAATTGGCAGATATATTTAAAAAATTGGAATTGTTACAGGCGAAGAATAGTTTCTCAGAATTACATTATTTATTTATCTGGAAATCTTCTAAGAAAAAAAAAAAGAAAATATCCGTTGAAAGGGACGAGTGAGAAATCATTGCAAACAGCTTTAAATGATGATACTTTTAACAGCACATTTTTGTAATTGATTCATTCACAAATTCTCGAGTTGAAAATAGAACGTAAATCACATCCCCGCCCAGAAGTTGTCCTTCTGCTATGAAATAAGACATATTTTATTTGATAGATAAGGAAAATTACATTATTTTATTTTTATAAGGTTTTTATATACAAACACACACACACACACGTGTGTATATATATATATATATATATATATATATATATATATATATATATAAAATATATATTTTAAAAAGTATTTTAATTATTCAAAAGAGAAGTGACTTTTTTATTTCAACAGTGTGCACTCGAGAAAAATTAAGAAAGAAAATGAGCACACCAGCAGGGATCGAACCTGTGTCTACCATTTATAGAATGAACCGCCGTTGAAGGTTTTCCCTGTTAAAACAATCAAGCATTTTGTGCTTTTATTTGTACCGGAAGATGCTAACCTAGTAAACAGACAGTAACGATTTTAATACAAAAAGACTCAAACCGATACAGATATGCATTTCGTTTTGACCTAAATACATCTACTTAACTAAAGTGAAACTTTTTCAAATATATATATATATATATGGTGGTTGTCAACTCGTGTCCGAGTACGGCCATTACTATAAATATTTTTGGAGATCTACTGATATGTTGAAAAAATGTGGCTCTTTAGCCGAGCAAGGCACCTACAAACTCTGGCACAAAGAGGGCACTTAAGAGGGCCAACACCGGGTGATACATTATCATCCAACTTGAAATGTCGCACAAAACCGCATCTGGTCCTGCATATCACAAACATGGCATTTCAATTGCTGGATGTCTACGGTTTTGTCGTCAATTGCCCCCTTTCGTCGGTGCGCTCTCAAGCGACTCCTTAGACCAAACATCGATAAACACACTCTACCACAATCTGGGTACGTCAGATCAAGCTGCCTGTGGGTGTCTTCAAGAAATTCAACGCGGACACTTTTATGCACATCTCTTAAGTTTTGCCTGCATCCTTTTCTCATCTTCAAAGTGACGCCTTCCACTGCTAGAAGCCTCATTCTAATTATTGCGATCAGATGCTCATTCTTACCAGTGCTCACAAGGAATGGTCATTTCTTCAGCGTATTCTTGATGCATTCCTTAAAGCGCATCTTAGGTCTAATGGCAATTATCTTCCCTTTTCGATCTCTCCACAAAACAATTGCTTTGGAATTCGGTTGCCATCCATTCTGATGATTCTGATTTTTGTTTGTGTCGTGGTCTATTGACATGCTTTATCTTGTGCAGAAAAGACTTGAATTTCCCGCGGATATTATTTTAAGTTTTCATAACATGAAAGAAATCCCAGCTCAGTTTGTTTGCAACAAAATATAAAAGGTTTGAGTAAATGTTTCAGAAACTGTTGATTCTCTGCCACGGAGACCATCAAATAATAATGTACTTTCTTCAATTTGTTCAAATCTTTTTCACACATGGACACTAAGGAAATCATCCTAATATCATTATATTCAATTATTTTTTGACAAAACTTACTAAGTACCTAAGGAATATAACGTGAAGGCAAATCAAAAGAAGCGAATAATTCCAGCCATTTTTTGGTAAATTTAGGGAAAAAATTCTGCAACTTTAAATTAACATTCGCTGTAAGAAAACCATTTTCATTGCTGAATTTCAAAATATAATGGCTGGATTCCGAAATAGTCAATATAAACAATTTTCATTGGCTGGATTTCAAAATAGTCAATCTCATATAACCAATTTTCATTGGCTGGATTTCAAAATAATCAATCGGATATATACCCTTGGCAAGATCTTGTTGCAGACCCGGTAGCGTGCAGTGCTGGTTTAATAGAAAGGTGGCCTTGTACCAGACATTACACAAAACTACCGAGTCCACAAACAAAGTATAAATGTATTGCGTGAGTGAACATTGAGAGGAAAAGTGGTCATTCAACACGTGCATGAATAAGACTATCAAAAAGATAGCTTGAATTAAATGACAAAGGCGTCTGGTTGAAAAACATGTGGAATTTTTATTAAATAGAAACAAGTAGGTTGTCTCGTCATTCGAGATCATCAGAGAAAGTGTTCCGCGCCAAAACAGGAAAGCAAGATGGACAAGGCGGGAAAAAGATTTATCAGAATGAAAGTTCTGGAAAAATATGACTCGTTAACACGAGATGCAGGTGTGCACAAATAGAAAAAGTACTCACTGTGGAATTTAGTATTGTGAGTGTATGTAATTTTTTTTTTTTTTTTGGTACAGGTTCATAGTAGTTAGAATGTTCACGGATACGAGAAGTCTTATTCTTAATTGTTGAAAGTTTTAAAGTACCCTCGTCATGGACGTAGGCAGACTCAAACAAGACGTTCGCATTCCGACTAGAGAATAGTTGTCGAAAAAGGTGAAGTGGGGAAAGTTCGATCATCTCGGAGTTTTTGGTCGAAAGACAAAGGGAAATACAACAAGTTGTTGACTTAAGGACATTGAATTAATTGCTGAAAATTAGCATCGATTTGATGTGATTATTGCCGTTAGGATATCCCTGTCTGTATTATGGTTGACTGACGAGGGATAAAATAAGTCAACTTGTTGATACGAAGTTCTGACCACGACTGTGTCGTGTATCTCGACGTTTTCTAGTCGAAAACGGAGAAGGTCCGACCTGCGGGTTACATCAAGACGAGAAGGAGTCTTGGGAAAGTGTAAGGTCGACATGTTGAAATTTGGTAGTTAGGAATAAGATATTCCGGCCCGCATACGGATTAAGGGCACGGAATAAATGAGTTGCTGGTCTAGTTAGGTTGAAAATCGGGATGCAACTCAGTTGGAACGCTGGCGTCCATGACGTCAAGAAAACGCGCGGGAAAAAATTCAAATTCTGTTAGGCTGACTTTATCAGCAGGAGCTAGTCATCGACCTTACTTACTCTAGTTAAAAGGCTGTTTACTGATATGTTTAGCTTGACGAGAGAGGAAGGGGTGCAATCCGCGCGCGCACGCGCGCACAAGTGTGGTAGGAAGGGAGGAAAACTCGCGCGCGCGTAAAATGTAGATGGAATTACTGTGTTATTCCATAGTTGTACTTATGATTTATTTGGTGTATTATTCAACACTAAATATTATGGACGACAGAGACTAATGAATTTCATGGAAATGACACGTTCTTTCCATCATGCTTCCATTAAGTTTTAGTAGAAGAGTAGATGCAGAAAGATTGATGAATGTTGCAGTTCTGGTTTGCGTAAATGGGACTAACATTGAGTGGAATCTAATACTGACAGTTTGAGGGACTCGCTCTTTGAAGAAATGTGTCTGTCCAACCCAAATAGTTTGAAATAGAAATGTTTAGTTCTTAAGCGGATCAACCTCGCTTGGTAATATATCGCCATAGGTCTGTTTTTATTTTAGTTCCCTTTATTTCAATTCTTCTTTTACACTTGCTCCCCTCGTCTCCTGTTAAGTGAGAGAAAGCAGAATACAAATTTCTTTTTTTATTTTTTTCCAGCTATATCGTAATTTTTTTTTTCTTTTTCCCAGAATTTATATCGTGGGAATGGTCTCATACTAACGCTGTTTTTACTTCCTATATAAACTGTAAATAATTTTGATGTCAATTTAATCACTGGCGTGTTCGAAGATCGTAATTATTAAATCGTTGTTTTTTATTTTCATCCTTACAATAACTGTGATTAAAATATGATTGTAAATATGGTGTATTAAACATTAATTGACGACAGTTGTCATTTGGCGATGTCTATATGAAAGATTTTGGTGGAAGTTATGCTAAAAGGAAGTATATTGATATGTAAATGATGAGACTAAATAAAGCAGTAAGTGTACGGTAGGTCATGGTATGTGAGACTAAATGGTGGACTGAAAAAATACGAAGTAAAACACACTGCATAACTGGAACATTGAAATTGGGTCAGTGAATTCAAATGTGTGTGCAATTTTTTATATTAAATACAAAAATGTGGCAAAAAGAATACAAGGTCTACACTACTATTTAACCCATATTTGTATGTGGGGGAAATGAAATGGGTTCCTATTTTACCCAGACGTTATGGCGTACTCAATTAGGCTCGAATTAGACTCGCCGATTTCATATTTAGAGCCTTTAATTATTACACTATCTGCACACGACCATATATATATATATATATATATATATATATTTATATTTATATATTTATATATATATTCCTCAGTCCATTCTAGTAGAATCCATTACAGTCACTTACGTGCTAATACCCTTAGGAAAGGTGAGAATCCTTTTCTTCTCCCTCCAGTTATGGGTAAATAGCAAGACAAACTGGGTTGTATAGCCTTGGATCGCAGCTTGTTTAGGAGAAGGACAACTCTGAATTCAAAACCTGCAGAGGGGCGTTTGGGGACCCTGTGGCAAGTAGTGCATCGGGTCTCTGTATTCGGCCCTTCAAAAGTGTGGATGGCCCTGCAAAAAAAACTTCACCACTATAATCAAATCTCATGTGCTGTTTTCGGGCTGTCCGTTTCCTAGGAACTGATCAGCTGGACCCACATATGTCGAATTCGAATATATGTATATATATATATATCATCCACAGCTCCTCAGTGTGGCTAGTTCGATTGATTCAAGTCGGGATCGACTGATTTGATATCAATGAGATAACTTACCTCTACGCCATCGTCGCACGAAAGGAATTTTAACGTTTTTATCTCTATAAAATACGTCAGCGCCCCGGATAACTCAATTTACTTAAAGAGTAATGCTTAACAGCAGTAGGAGCTATGGTTTTAAAACCTTATTTCCCTAGAGAGCTCCACCAAATTTCCGGGAGCACACACACACACACATATATATATACATATATATATATATATATATATATATATATATATCGTTGAAAAGTTTCCTGATATACTAGCTCACTCCGAGGCTAACCTTAACTCCTCAATACTATTCTTGATTCTCGGCTACCTTCCTCTCCTTAGACGCTAAAATTCACATGCATGTCCGCTATCATCTCCCGCTGGCTACGGAACTCACTCTTGAATCTCCAGACCATTCGTAGATTTGTCTCCGTCTATCTCTCCTCACTTTACTAAGTTATCACTTTTTTCTTGTTCTCAAGACTGTGGTGTACTCGATAGCATTTTCGATAACATAGACAAGACCATCTTTTTACATCCGTCTGCACACATATTTGTGTTCGGTGACTTTAATGCTCACCATACTAAACACTCTGTATCTGATCTTACTGGCATACAAACACTTAACTTTTGAATCACTCAATCCCTCCCGAAAGTGGTTGACTTTCCTAGCCGTTTCCCTAGTAACCCTGACGGTAACGCTTCCCTACTCAATCTCTTTTTTTACCTCTATCCCTGAGTCTTGTCCTGCTATGCAACCCTTACCCTCTTGACAATTCAGATCATGCCTAAGTGCCTATAATCATCTTTTACTCACCCTATTCAAGAACCTCCGACTAACAAAATATATTTGTAACCAATGTACAGACTGGGTCTTGTCCTGTGTCTTCCCATCACGACGTCCCACCCTTTTACTGTCGAAACATTTAAATGTAACCGCCTCTTCTAATCCAACAGGTTCTTCTCTCATACTTACGCGATAGTGGAACTCCCTTCCTCTTACTTGATTCCGTGATATCATATAAGCTACAAATATTCTAATGTAATGGCAATCGGCATTTTCGGATGATTTGATCCTGATCCCCGTCCTTCTCTTTATTCTTTCCTCAAACACCCTTCTTTGGTCTTGCACACTCTGACACTTGCGTGCTAGTTGTGACGAAATGCTTAAATGTATATCTGTCACATATTGTCACGTGTCACACATTGTTTTTATAAGAAAAAAATAATTGATTTTAAATAATTGTTACAATTTATGGAGAAAAATATATATTTCTATATAGTCAATGATCTTGCCGGTTTGACCTCCATCTTCTGGGTTTCTCCTATCCATTGTTCAAATTTTTAAGGGATCAACGGCCATCTAGCATAGGCCACGTCGGGATGTAGACATGGCCGGCTTACTGTTCTGGACACCTTAGCCTTTATTAAAATTGAAGAAGATAAATATTGCAATGATTTCTTTCGATGGTCCTTTTCGGCAACCAAGTGCGTATTAATCACATCTGCCTGTGAGTATCTACGTGCAGAAATAAAATTCGCAATAGTTTTTATAAGTCCGCACGAAAGTTACACATCATTTAATTGTCCTGGAAATTTTAAGGTAGACTTCTGTATAATGGAGTAACACTGTTAGAAGATATTTGATTTCAATTGGCTGGTTCTGTATTTGTTCTCATTGTCTTAATATTATGGAAAAAAAACAAAAAGGATTAGTAAAATTCATAAATGAACATTTCGTAGGAATGCTAAATTTGTCGGTAAAATACAATGTATATTCTAAGTTATACTTAAAAAAATATTTATTTAGTAAAGATTTGATACAATATTTTAGTTAAGCAAATTTCTATTCAAAAATATTAAAAAAACATGTTTATAACTGACAAAATGATATTTTATATATATATATATATATGCATGTTTCTAATGAAAAAGATGATTTTTACATTATTGTCATCTCATCTGATTTCAGCTAGACAAGACAAATATTATATCTGTATTGTCTTTTAATAATCTCCATGCACTGGAAGTCTTTACTGCAGCAGTAGGAAAATGGAAATTGTAGATGGGTTTTCAAATGAATTGCAACGAGCTCAGGATATTTTGCTTTTACATTTATCAAAAAATAACCACCAATATCTTTTGCGCACCATTTTGCATCCAAATCTGCAATGGGGCAGCCAATATTTCGCGCGCAGCCATCGTTTCATATGCCACATATTGAGGGCCAGTGATGTATAAAAGGAAGTGCCGGAAATTAGAGGCATCTATTTAATCAGTTTCAAAGCAAATCCACGAACATTATTAATCATGAACCTGGGAATAACAATTCTTGTATTTTATGCAATCTTGTTTCTCTTTCTGTTTGGGATTTTAAATCTTAATAAAATGGACCAAGGAAGCAAACAAAGTTCCGGAGAAAATGAATGACGGCGTCATTTTGATGTTTTTCCTTAACGGGCGGTTGACCTCTTTCTGAAAACCATTCATTGTTAGTAATTAAACACTGCATAAATATGTTCTAATGATTTAATTACAATCGTGCTAATTAACATTTTATATGGTACAACCAGAAAAGTTGTCTGCTTTAAAATAGTCATACTAAGATTAGACTAGATAGGAAGGTAAGAAAATTATTAAATGAACAAATCGTGTCGGATAAATAAGAAAATCTATATAATAAAGAATTCTTATGAAGTTTCAGATATAAGAAAAAAATGTCTACAAACTTATATAATGTCATTGATAGAAAGCAAAGGATTTTATTAACGTAAATGCATGGTTTATTCACACGATTGTGTGTGTGTGTGTGACTGATAGAGAAATAGAGAGATAGAGATAAAGAGAGAGACCGTTTTATT
Organism: Acanthosepion pharaonis; assembly: GCA_903632075.3. Lineage (NCBI taxonomy): Eukaryota > Metazoa > Mollusca > Cephalopoda > Sepiida > Sepiidae > Acanthosepion > Acanthosepion pharaonis. The sequence goes on along the minus strand of CAHIKZ030000104.1, from coordinate 42,721 downwards.
TCATCTTCAGGTTTTACACATTATTGTCATTCGTTTTTGAAAAAAAAAGTTCTTTATCATCAAAATTCCACAGAAAATTAGATTTGGTTAATCGAAACAAAGTAAACCAGCTGCTTTCTCTTCGTTTCTCTGCATAACTTCAGCGATGAATGTGTGACACAAATGAAAGCAAGATGCAAGCGAATTAAACGATGAAAAACAAAATATCAGTCAAAGAAGGT
>CAHIKZ030000104.1:32500-37500 GCA_903632075.3 Acanthosepion pharaonis | reverse complement strand
TCACATTAAATTAAATCTCTCACTGTCTCTCTCTCTTTATTTATATATATATATATATATATATATATATATATATATATATATGCGAGAGAGAGATGTATGTTTTATTACGATTTCAAAGGTAATTACAGATTCTATATTTACAAAACTAGCACAAGAATGTATCCAACCCCATTTCTGTAAAACATGTCTTGTGTTGTTACAATCGCAGTATATATTATATTGGTTTTCAGAATGATTGCTTGACATGTGTACTTCTTTTATGTTGCTTGTACACTCGTATGTCGATACAACAGTAAAGTATTTATTTAAATAAAAATATAGTTCATCTACTCTAACTACCAAGAAATATATAGTAGGTATTTTACTAGGCTCCTGAATGAAATAGGCGGAAGCTCTATGGAATATTTTGGAAGCATCCTATACTTGGTTTATTTTGAATTGGAGTTAATGTAACTCTAATTTGAAGTGCTAGTAAAATGGGAATCGTTTTGATATTAGAAATTCAATTGGTACATTATAATCAGCATAACCACCATCATTTCCATGATTGGCGGTGGTTGCAGTGTTACTACGCGGCTAAGCACTTGACCAGATCCCTTCATATGTATTGACGGCGTGCCAATATCTCGGTTGAAAGATGGAGATATATTCCTTCAGATATGAAACGTGTTTTTGTCAAAATAAATCTGACGGAACCCCTCCTTCTTTAGGTCTTTAATTGCCCAAAGGAACTATTCTTCTGAAATATTAAAATTTCATGAATTAGTGTTATATGCTAACAAAAATCATATTGTTTTATACTGGGTCAAATAAGAAATTATAGATGAAGTATCAAAAAGCATTTTTCTTACTGTGCCATGTTGAAATGGAGAATATTATATACATGTGGGAATTATGACATAAATATGTCAGAAAAATTATCCTGGAAGCTGTGTAAATTATTGCACAATAAGTTTAATTCTTGCAAGAGGAAATTACATATTCTGTCCAAAAATACGTTAGACATTTTTTTCCACTGTCTTTATTAATTTGTCATTATTTTAGAGAATTCTCAAACTCGGTTTAAGGGGTATTTTATTGATATTTTATTGGCTCTGCACAAAAGCAAAATTTGATATATGGCTGTCATTTAATGTGAAGAATCACGCATATTTATATGTATTTGTGTATTTTTTTTAATTTCACTAGATTTCTTTTCTGTAGGCGTCAGTTTTCATCTTCATTGAACTGAGGAGATACTGGAAATGCTAATCAAGGAATCAAATCCACGTCCTGGTTATATCAAAAAGAGAAAAAATCTCAGCGGTTAACCACAAGAACTCATATCACGTGATCAGCCAACAGAAGCACAACGGTTTATTTTAGCCTTCCGAAAAGAAAATTGCCCAATCTAATTACTCGATTCAGCAAAGACATATTGTTTTAACAAATGTTAAGTTAACACTCGAAAAATCCTGCTGAAAGTTGGGATCTTGTATGTTAGCGGCTGTCGAGTCTTATAGTTATCTAATATAAACTGTTATTGCAAATGCAATATTTAGGACATTTTAGATGCCTCATACAAGGTAGTTCATAATAGTCAGGGGGTAATAATTCTCAATATACAATAAACGGAAGATCTTAATAAAATGAGGTCAAAAAATGATTGTAATGATTGAGAGAAGGAAATATGAAGTTCAAATTATGAAGACATGTAGGATAGATAAAGGATGATCCCATCTGTCTATATTTCTGAGATGAGGTATTATGTACATTATTTACATTATTCGGACTATTGTCCTTATCTTTGTCGCCATATTTATCACAACGTTTCGGCCGTTGTACGCTCCGGCCTTCTTCAGGTGGTTGGAATGTCGAACTGAACCCTTTATTTCACTCACTTATTTCACTAGAACAGTCTACCCCAGTGAGTGAAATAAAGGGTTCAGTTCGACATTCCAACCACCCGAAGAAGGCCGGAGCGTACAACGGCCGAAACGTTGTGATAAATATGGCTACAAAGATGAGGACAATAGTCCGAATAATGTAAATAATGATGATCCCATATTTAAAGAGTTTCAGATCATAGTAATCGGGGAAGCAGCCTCTCAGGAGTCCCTTCCACAAAGTAAAATTTATTGGGAAGATGTTCAGGTGATACTTCCTACTTACTAATGCAATACAGATGAAATAAGTTCCGATAAATGCAGTAGGAAAAACACTATTGCTAAATATATAATAAAAAAAAATATTTGAAAATGTGCACTACAGTGAATCAACGCTAAACGGATTATTATTGCAATACAAAATGAGGTGAGTGGAAAAAAGTAAGAATGGAAACATTGGAACTGTAAATAAATTAATAATACTCAGAAATCTATCGTTAAAGATGTATTGACAGAAAAAATGGTGACAGAACGAGTGTCCGAAGAAGAAAGCATATATATTTTTTTAAACAGAAAGGAACACGTCTCTCTCACTCTTTACACACACACACACACACACATATATATATATATATATATATATATATATATATATATCAATGTGTGCCTAGAGAGATTGTGTCCAGCATGAAACAGCCTGTCGCCTCTGAGTGTTGACTTCAATTTTCACTTTTATATTTATATTTACATCCGCTCTATCTCTGATATTGAACACTTTATCCCATAAATATAGCACACCTTAAAACTATATATATATATATATATATATATATATATATATATAATGGGGGGAAAATAAATATTCGTACACTTGAAAAATTGTATTTTTATAAATGTAAAAGCCTCAAATAAAACAAATCTCGGCACATACTATTAAAAAATAATAATAAACGTAATTATCTCTTATTCTAACAGAAATTAATGCATTTTTAAAATTCTAACTGATGAAAAATGTATTCGTACAAATCAATTATTATAATAAAATAATCAATTATTTATGAAAAAAGTATATTCTAGAATGTTCCAGTAATTTTATCTGTAATTATAGTTAACGCTATTAGCCATTATCAGAGCATTCTGCAATTTCTAGTCTTACGAGAAGGTTCTAATAATGCATAAAGGTAAAGAATTGACTATTTCACAAGAACAACACATTTTGTTTCTTTGGAAAGATGGGAACAGTTACAGAACGATTTCTAACAACCTGAATATTCCTTTTACTACAATTGCTTCGTTCATTGCAAGGTTTAAAACTCGTAACAGGGTCGAAAACCAAAGACGAACAGGTGCTCCGAGGAAGATTTCTCTAAGATAAGCAAGCATATTAGGACGCCAGATCCAACAAAATCCACAGGTTACCCGAGAAGAGCTGCAGGAACATCTGCGTGCATTAGGGATTAAAGTAACCAAGCGTACAATAAGTAATGAACAACAAAAAAAAAAGTCTGAAATCACGCATCCCAAGGAAGACTCCACTCCTCTTGAAACGACACAGAGATGCGAGGCATAAGGATAAAGAATATTCGTTTGGGGAAACAGTACTATGGACAGATGAAACTAAAATAGTTGTTTTGTCATAATTATCGAAATCATGTGTGGATGAAGGACGGTGAAGCCTACTTACCAAAGAACACGTTGCCAACTGTAAAGTTTGGTAGTGACAGTATCATGAACTGGGGCTATTTTTCTGCAAAAGGTGTTGGCAGAATATCAATAATAGATGGCAAGATGAATGACGAAAGCTACCAGAAAATCCTGCAAGACAATTTAATGCGTTCTGTTAGGAGACTTCGGCTACCTCCTCATTGGGTTTTCCAACTGGATAATGATCCTAAGCATACCACTAGATCTACAAGGAAATGGTTAGCTGAAAGTAACGTTGATGTCTTGCAATGGCCAAGGCAGTCCCCGGACTTGAACCCAATCGAGAATTCATGGCGATATTTGAAAATGCAAATTGGGAAAAGAGCACCAACAAATATCAAGAATTTGAAGACAATATGCCAAGAAGAATAGGACAAAATAACACCCAATGTGTGCAAATCATTAGTTGAGACGTACAGGAATAGATTAGTAGCTGTTGAACTCAATAAAGGATATTCCACAAAGTATTAAATTAAGTTAATATGCTTTTTTTGTTTTGTACGAATACTTTTTTCATCAGTTAAAATGAAAAAAATGCATTAATTTCTGTTGGAATAAGGATTAAGTGTATTTCTATTTTTAATAAAATGTATCCAAATTTGTTTTAGTTAACTTTTTTACATTTATAAAATACAATTTTTCATGTGTACGAATATTTATTTCCCCCCACTATATATATATATATATATATATATATATATATAATCCTAAAGAGCCAGGAAATACCTACCTAGGTTTCACGTAAATGGATCGGAAGTTTATTCTGAAGTTCCATTTAGGTGTAACATAAGTAGGTCGTTCTTTGTTCTTTAGGATTTTTATTTTTTATTTTCTGCTCTACTTAACGTATTGAGCGTGTTACTTTTTATCTTATTTAATGATTGTTTTTTCTTCTTTGGACTGGAAATTAAGGCACTGGACATTTCTAGTTCTTTCTTTTCTTTTCTTCCAAATTTTCTCTCAGATACAAATAGGTTTCGATATATTTATATTTGCGAACGGCGTCATCCGGGACTTTCACCATCCAAGTATAATTAAAATATATATATTAGTTTATTCATATCTATCTGTCTATGATACCATTCATATCTATCTGTCTATATGATGCCATTCATATCTGTCTATATGATGCCATTCATATCTGTCTATATGATGCCATTCATATCTGTCTATATGATGCCATTCATATCTGTCTCTCTATCACTCCATTTTATACTTTTCTTTCTTTCGTCAGTTCTTACTTTTTGCCTGTCCTTATTCTTTTCATAACTCTTTATATATATCTATTTTGCTCTCTCTCCTCTCTTAATCCTAAAGATCCACGAACTACCTACCTAGGTTTCATCTAAATGGATCTGAAATTTACCCTGAAGATCCATTTTGGTGAAACCTAGGTAGCCAGTTCCTGGCTCTTTAGGATTTTAAAAA
>CAHIKZ030000104.1:12500-27500 GCA_903632075.3 Acanthosepion pharaonis | reverse complement strand
CCTGGTTGATGCCGATGGCGATTTTATTGAATAAATTTACCCTTTAGTATTTGAAGATATTTTTTGTGTAATTTTGGTAAATAAATCTGTTAAAATGAGATGTTAGTATTATTTTCAGTTTTGCGTAATGTATACGACAATTTATCCATCTCACCCTATGTATACTGAGTGCAACAGTAAACTTGTCTAAAATCGTGTATATATATAAAATCAGTGACAAGAAAAAAGCAAGAAGAGAAGGAAAATAATTAACACAACTTTAAAACACCAATAACAAGTGTAAATAATTTCCAATTGGTTGATTCGTTTTCTATGGTTTATCAACCCACTGTAGGTTATTTAAAGCAAAAAAATATTTTGAGAGATTTTTTTAAAAATATAATAATGATTTAGTGATACAAGTTTTAACCCATAGCTGGTGGGAAAATAAGTAGATTTATACATTTACCGACGGTATTTGCGTGTAAGTGAATATAACGAACCCAACTGGAATTGGAACTCGGCTGTCCGATTAACAATTCAGAGTCGTTATGAATTACATCAACCGCACATTCAAACTTACCGCAGCTGGTATTACCAAACGGTCATCTATCTATATACTGACCAGGCTCGACGTTGCTTAACTTTGGTGAACGTTCTGGAAGTGGTTTCTCAACGTAATCTGATCACAAGCCAATCGATATCAAGTTTATATTTACAAATGTACTTAATCTAATTCAATGCTTTTTTTATCATATATTTTTCTTTTCAAAAAAGCCAACATTTTAAAGATATTTATTAATGTGTTATTTAAATTCTAATCGTTGTGATAGAAATCAGATTGCTTTCTTCTGCCCTTTGCTAGAATATGTACAATTTCATTAAAATACAAATACAATAAATTTAGTCTAAATGTTCTTTTTTTTTAATCATGTTTAGTCAAATATTAACGTGAGAAAAAATTATGCCTTTAGAAATTTACGATTTAATATTTTACGAGTAATTTTCTCACAGTCTGCAGGGACCACGTTAACCGTTATATAAATAAATCTATTCAAGCGGGAAGCTTAGGTTCTGAAAGCGGCAATTCCAATGTGTTGTTATGGGCCTGTATAAAAAAAAAAAAAAAAATAATCTCTGACAAGAATTTAAAGAGATTCAAATAAATACATAGGTGCCATAGATCCTGAATGATTTCTCTCGGCTACTTTGCTTTTTGTTTTATACAAAAATGTTTTATCGTTATTCACTGAATGAAGCAACAGAGAAAGAGAATATGCATTGTCTGCTAAAAGCCATGAATGCTATGTTTTATTTTTTCTGTCGATGTCAAATCTCTTTGTAATAAAATATTATGAGCTGCAGGTGAAAACAATTTATAAAATAAAAATTAGTCTAGGATATTACTGAGTTTATGCCGCACTATACAGTAAATCATATCGTTTAAAAAAATATTTTTGTCTTCGTTGTTAATGTTTTTTCCTCTTATAGATTAATACTTCATCCATGATCGAGAATAGTTTCAAAAGAAAAATACAACCAATATTTTTATTTATATAAATGTAAAGCAATATACAACGTAATTTTCGAAATTGTAGCGACGAAAAAAGACTTAGTCACAATTATTATAACAAATATACTTCCATAAATTGTCCAAAAAAAGGGCTTCAGTTTAAAAGAGGGTTTAAGTTGAAAAGGAATAAAATATTAGCGCCAGATGAGGTTGTAATAGAGAGGCTGCTGGCAGCCTTAGATTATCTCGACAGTGACGAAATTAAAGAAATAATTAATGAAACATTCTACAATTGTGATATACCAAAATACTTAAGTAGATCTATTTAAGTAGATCTGTTTATAATGTCCGTTGCAAATAAATGTGATCTCCATCTGACTAATCAGCCATTTAATAAAACCTATCCGAATTCTGGTGAACAGATCACATAGACTAGAAAATAAGACAAGGACAGTCCTGTATCGTTAAAGACACTGGAACAAGGAATGCGATATTTATTCTTAGATTTATATTGCGTCTTATATGGGTGTAGCAGAGTTATTAAATGAAAGAAGTGAGATCATAATAGAATGTAGGAACAAAAGAAAGTTATACTTAGGCATTTACGAACCTGGATGAGGTTGAATAATATTATTTTTCTCTCCAACTTCAGCCGATTACTCCTGGTGTAACGTTATCTTTTTATGTTTTTGGTGTGTGGAAGGTAATTTAATTCGCGCTATTATCCACCTGAAGAAACCTTGGCGGTCGAAACCGCGGTCGTGTTTCTATCCGGCTTCTAAAGATTTTATTATGTATACATTTATTAATAGCTCTACATGTTAAGGTTTCTACCTTATTATTGAGCACTGTTTTTATTACACACAATTTTTTAACATCCCTTTTTAGTCTTTGTTTACTTATGTTTATATATGTTGAATTTAAATTTAACCTTTTACACAATTTTTAAATAATTAGTATAGGTATGATATAATTTAAATTATAAACTTAATATTTGAAAATTTATTAATATTATATTGATATGACATTGCTTATATTTAAATGAAATTAATATATTAAGAATTTACTTTTTTTACTGTAACTTTTACTATATAGTTAAAGATGTAGTATTGAATAGATTAATATTAACATATTTTTAAAATGGTATTAATTTTAATTTCTTACTCCCATTTTATAATAATTTGAAGCTCCTCTCCAAAAAGTTACATAGCCTTTCACAGGTGTTGATAGGTTACATTTATGTCAGTGTCCATTTTCAATCGCCAGGTTTATCTGTACTCGACTCCACTACAACCATCTTAGGTCCCTTAACACTCTTTATCTATATAAATCCCTCCCTCTATTATAGGCCAATCCTTACTCCCTCTCCTTTTATTCTTTCCCTTTTTCTTTTTTATTTCTTCCCTTCGCCTTTCAAAATTCGTGTCAAAACGGTTTATTCATTTCAGTAATGGAAGAAATGATCATCTGTATGAGGTAAATCTTTTAGATATCATTAATTGTAATTCACTACACACACACACACACACACACATATATATATATATATAGTGGTATAAACTCTGACACAAAATCGGTTGGGTTTCAATCCTGGCTTGAGGCATTCGTATGTCTTGTCGCTGTGATACAGCGAAACAGTACTTTCTGCGAATGACATTATATTATATATATATATATATATATATATATATGAGAGATTAGGATCTGGTATTCATTCGGCCATAAGTGGAAAATAACCTAATTATAATCAGGATACAATCTAGCATTCATTTTTTTTTTAGTATTACGCAGGAAAATGGAAAGGATTTGCTAAACTCGTATATATTCATTTTCTTGAAAAGAACCAATGGAGCCGGACAGTTATACACACAATATTCCCATCATTTATAATGATATCGGTGGGCTTGGATTCAACGAGAACATGCTACCAGATTCTACACCGACATTACACTATGAACCGGGAGTATCAGCAAGTGTCTCCTCCCTCCCTTATTGATCCCAGTCCCTGGAGTGGCTGAAGGAGAATTTTTTATGATTATATCACATCCAACATGTACATTATGATTCACTCGACTTCATTTCTCCGTATTGATACACTTGGAACGAGGGAGAAGTCCAAACCGTAATGACACATAACACACGACATTATGAAGGCTGACATCATGAACATAACATAATCGCCATGAACGGTAAGAACCGAATCAAGATATTCAGTCAGACCGTCATCGGGAATGAGGACGGTTTCATTAATTAAACGTTGTCCTAAACTGAGGATATGTACAAAATCTCTTGAAGATTTACGCAGATTATCTCACATAATCTATAAATATATATATATAAAAATATATATATGGGGGGGGGAATGGACTAAGTCCGACAATTATTTTAAGACATTTTTCTGATGTTTATACGTTCGTTTTATAGCCACAGAGGAGCTTTTCCGTTAGTAAGCTCGATTTTACTGTTTTTAACATCATGGAGAATTGTAGTTTAAACAAAGTAAAAACTGTGGCTAAATCGGTAAAGCACGTCAGGCTATATGACAGTTCCTTATAGAATACAGGTTCGATTCCTCTCTGAGGACGCATGTCCACGAACATCTGCTGGCGAGGGAACGCTCTCTTGAATCTTCCTACATATGTTCCCGTCTCTCTCTACTTAACTCAATCAGCTATCTCTTCTTTCTCTACCGTTAATAGAGAAAGGTAATCTCCCTCGTTTGCAAATATATTCGTGTTCGGTGACTTTAATGCCCACTAAGCCAGGTGAATTAAACACTCTGTCACTGACATTCGCTGACATCCAAACCCTTAACTTCTCAATTACTCCAACTCTCACGCAAGTAGTTGACTTCCCCAGTAACCCTTATGGACACGCTTCTCTTCTCGATCCCTTTTTTTTTTTTAACTTTATCCCTGATGCTAGTCGTACTACGCAGCTCTGCCCTTGCGGAGGTGGCGGTAAACCAGCCGTCATCCTAAAGTAATGTGCTCTCGTGCTGTCTTCAGTTCTCTTCCACCCCTATAACTATTACCTGGCTACTTCCTGTTTTCCAGCTTGTTGGAAGTCTGTAGTTCCTGCATTTAAGAACTCTGGAGAACTTTCTGGCCCCTCTCACTATTGCCTGTCAGTCTCCTACCGCTTTTCGACAAAGTATTCGCAAAATATTTTTATCAATGCTGAAGTCGTTAAGCATCTTACCTCTCATGACCTACTCACTGACAAACAATATGGCTTCCGTTTTGCGCGCTCTAACGTTGATGTGATTACGGCCATCATTGAGTATGTATATCAAGCTCTTGATAATAATAGCGAAGCTCAAGCTATGGCTCTAGATATCTCAAAGACGTTTGACGGGGTTTGTCATGCTGATCTCTTCTACGTAAGCTTCAGAGCTACGGTATTACAGGACAATTTTTTGATTTAATTCAATTATTCCTATAAAATCAGGAAATGAAAGTCATTTCTGAACGGGCTCACTTCCAGATATATCTATGGGTCCTACGCTGTTTCTGATCTTTCTCAATGATCTTCCGGATAGCATCATTTCTCAAGTAGAAATTGATGCAGTTGACACTAACATTTACGCCTGTCTCAAGAGAAAATCCGTCAGATTTGACAAAGTTAACCTGGCCGCTGCTCTTGAAAAGGACTTCAATCATTGGTTAACTAGTGCAAATTGGTTAACTAGTGTAAATATTAACGCCTCCAAAATGAAACTGCTCTCATTTAATCACCGTAGAGAAACATCCCTGCCCGCCATCAGCATGGCTGACGCTCGAATCCTGGAGAGCATCTCACTGAGCCTTCTTCTCATCACGTTTTCAGTAGACTTGAAGTAGACCAACTTTATTGAATCAATAGCTGCATCTACTGCAAGGAATATTGGTACATTGTGTCGAGCCAGAAATTTTTTTTTCCTCGTCAGGATCCATCCTGCAAAATTATCTTGCAATTTTCCTTTACAAATCTACCATGCCGCCGTTGTCATATCTGGTTTGGTCATCCTGCTATACATCTCTAGGTTCTTGACAAAATCCAAAAAAGTATCTGAAATGTAATGAATTCTGACTTGGCATCTCGGCACCAGTCACTTTCTCGCAGACGTGATGTGGCCCCCTTCTGTCTTTTCTACAAATATTTTCATGGCAACTGCGCTAACGAAATTTTTTTTCCTGATATCCCGACTGCATGAATTTAAGTGTGCTACTAGATTGGCATCTAGATCGCAAATTTTTATTGCTGTAATAGTTAAATGTAAGTTTCCTTTCTCACACTCCCTTGCTTGCTACGCTAAGAACTACAATCATAAAAAATTTAAATGCAACATCAATCGCTATCTTCTGTTGATTTGATCTCCGTTCATCTTTTACTCTTTCCTCAATCCCTCTGTGCCCAGTTATTTCTCTAAATTTAACTCTGTAAACCCCTGTGTACTAATGACAATCCCACCTTACTTGGGGTGAAATGATATATATATATATATATATATATATATATATTGATTGATTAGGTAAAATATTTTTGAAATGGCCAGATTCAAGAAACTATAAAAGCTCAGAGGCGGATCCATTTTTAGTCAAATTGTTAATCCAAATTCCTGTTTTTAAAAGTTATACTGAACCCTAGAATACTATCCATCAATTAAAGTTACACCACTACTAACCATGGGTATATGATACCCGATTTTGAAAATATCAAAACAATATTAAATATAAATATTTAGTTGAAATATTTTACATGCAGGCACTTCAGAATTTGTACTTTGAGTTAACATTAATATGAACTGCAAAACATTATTTAGGTAAGAAAATCAGTTACTGAAAATTGTAATTAAAAATAAAATTTGCGCTGGGTAGTATATAACCATGGTTAGTGTTGTCGGGTTAACAAGTCAGCAATTCTTTTATTATTTTAGCTATTGGTAGGGAGAGGTGTATTTTTGAAAGTGTTATTTTTTTTTTTTTTTTTTTTTTTTTTTACATATTGAAGCATTTGCTAACATCAGTGTTGGTATAGATGGATTTATCATGTATAGTAGCCATGACATGCAACGGGTTACTAAGTGCGAAGGATATAAGCAAAAGAAATACATTATTAATAAGGGAAAACAATCAAAGATGAGAAATTTAGAAGACAGGTGATTTTATCTGTTATATTTATTTCCCTAATTTTTTCGATGTGATTGTCTATGAACAAATAGGATACCATCCTTAAGTACCTAGAGCAGAATATATATATATATATATATATATACGGACAAACCTATATGGCCAGAATCTGGCTGCTCATCTGACTTTGTTCGCACAGCTTAATGGCAGATGAGTTGGAATATAGCATCCAGTATCTCCAAAATCAAGCAACTTAAATAAATAAATAAATATAGAAACAACCTTAAATAGCTAATTCAAACCATATTTTATGAAGATGGTCGACCGAGTCCAAACTGGTAATGACAAAGTTCGCGTTTATATAATCTGTCATTCTGATGGGAAATTGGGTTCGAATGATGCCAAAGAAGAAACTAGACAAAAGTCTGATGAATATAAAATATGTTTATATATTTTGGAAAAGGGTTTAAGTAATTCACTCATAACTAAAGAAGGAAAATAGAGAAACTTTTGTAATATTTAAAGTCGATTATTTAAAAAAAGAAAACCTGAAGTGGCGGGAGTTTCTATTGCATTTATGGATCGTTATTTCATATAACGTAACCCGGATATAAGAGACTCGCATATAAGAGAAACCCGGATATAAGAGATTTTCTCTGGTCCCAAATTGTTCCCATACTTACCCAAATAAAATAGACCAAACCCGGATATAAGAGAAACCCGCATATAAGAGACTTCTTCTCCGGCCCCGACAACTCTCTTATATCCGGGTTACACTGTATCACCCAAAGAAATTTATATAAACATCGTGACGATTATTTGATATTCTGATGTTGAAGGTCAAAAATATGCCTTACAACAAAAATATGCCTTACTAACATGAAAAACACATGGCCATTGTATATATATATATATATATATATATATATATATATATATATATGTGTGTGTGTGTGTTTAGGCAACGATACCTTGCTTAGTATTGTGATCCAGACCTTGTTGACAATGACTGTGATAGACGAAAGTAGTAAAATAGAACAGAGCGTCATGAAACTTTGAACAATTTATTAACAACATTAATCTCGATGAAGAACACCTCATTCGGAAATTGACAAGACATAATAAAAAATTTGATAGTGAGAACTTGTCGGCGGTCTTTAATAAAACTTTTGTATATGACCGTAAGTATATATGTTAAATTTTAAGTAGTTGACTAATTTTTATTGGTGTCTAAGTTGTGAACATTAATTTCCCTGTTAAAAACGTCTTCTAATCATGCTTGTGTACACACCAAATATAACATTAATAGTTATATATACTCACATTTGCTTTACACATTGCTCTGTATTTTAACGTAAAGAATAAATACGCAATAATATAGTTGTTGGCAAAGGGAAATTTCAATTATCTGTTATTTCAATGAAATCGCAAACAAAATAGAGAAAAAATATGAATGAACATGTATACAACACAAAGGCAGATAAGACAATATTTTAAATACAGCATTTCCTGTAAGCCTATCGGTGCAGTTAACTCATTTAATTAATATATCAAATTGTGTATTTTCTCCAACAATATATAGGCATACTGCATTTTAGTTTATTATAGTGTATTATTATAGTAAGAATATCAATGAATATTAATATATTATCGATATTATTATACAGATTACTCTGTCAGTTCAACTTCATACACAATTCATTGAATTTCTTGTTAGGCAGTTGGACTTCTGACGTTCTTTTTCTTCGATGAAGTCTAACTTGATAAGGAAGGCCCACACTTGACCCACAGATCATCTAGCCACTTTTTTTATTTATTTAGCTGAAGTTGATGACATTTCAACGCAACCTAAACCAGAGATTGAATTCTCAACTTTATATGAGTCGGGTATAATTAGTGAGTGTCAATTTACATAAGATTTTAAAAAGGTATCGTTAATTGGTGTCAGTTTTCACATATGCATATTGAAGATTAATACAAGGTAACCAAAAAAGTGCTGTCCGTTTTTAAAGAAAAAAAAACAAAACCCTTCACAGTATGTGTAATATTTAGTCTTCGAAGTAATCACCATCGGCATCCAGCACCTTCTGCCAACGTGTCTCCAGCTGTTCAATGACCTTGCGGTAGAACTCAGGGTGTTTTGACGCAAAGAAGTCCGTGAGGGCTTTGCACAAGTCTGCTTCATTGGTGAAAGATTTCCCACGAAGATGATTATCCAGGGAGTAGAAGAGGTGGGTAAGCGGATGGCGCAAGGTCAAGTGAATAAGGTGGATGGCACAAAGTCTCCCACCCAAGTTGTATGGTAACCCTGACCACTCGCGCGACATGCGGCCTGGCGTTGTCATGGAGGAAAAGCACACCTTTGCGATTCACCAGTACTGGCTCCTTCTGGCGCAATGCCAGTTGCGCACATTTCAGTTGCTGTGAGTATAGGTCTCCAGTGACCGTTTGGCCCGTTGGTAGCAGTTCATAATGAACCACTTGACGACCTGTCCACCAGGCACAAAGCATAATCTTGCGTGGGTGCATAGGCGGTCTTGCGGTGTGAGAGACAGCATCCTGAGGAGACAAGCAATGTCTGGAACGCTTGGGAGTTTCGTACAGAACCCACTTTTCATCACTGGTAAGCACTCATTTGAATAAGGATGCGGTACGGTGGCGAGAAAGCAGCGATACGCAGGCTGCAACATGTTGTCCCTTGTGGACCTCCAACAGCGTTTGCGGAACCCACTTGCTCAGTTTGTACGTCGTACCTAGGCGGTGCAGGTGAAGTCAAACTGTTTCATTGGAAACGTTGAACTGTCTTGCAAGTTCACCACACGTTAGACTACTGTCCTCTTCAATGGCCGCCTTCAGAACTCCGTTATTCAAGATCTGTGGGCGTCCACTGCGAGGCTCATCATGGAGAGATAAATCTCCCGACTTCAATTTTCGAAACCAACGCCTGGCAGTAGGTTCATCCACAGCACTATCCCCAAACGCTTGACATATGTGGCGACTTGGTGCAGCTGCTGATAAGCCCACTTTGATGTCGTAAAGCAAACAGCCCCGAAAGAGATCTCTAGACACTTCCATCCTTCTCACAGCTGTCCGGCTTATAACTGATGGCCGGGCACGGTGTGCGTGTTTTTTATAACGTCTGATGTTCCTACTTCCGGCTGTCCGAATTTGAAAACAATTGCTACACGGATTTCGTATATATTTAAACTTCATTCAATGACTAATCAAAAAACGGACAGAATTTTTTGGTTACCTTGTAGTTAGAAATGAAGTCAAAGTGTTTAAAGCAAGGCATATATGTGTAGTTTATTAAGACGCTTTCTATAAGAGAAGCACTTCGACAAATGTATAGAATGTTAGTCTCCTAACCTTAAGATCAGGGTTCGAACCTCAACGCGGCTGATTTATCAGGTTTCTTGATAATATAAACCTAGAGAGAGGATCCCAGCATGCAAAACATTGGTATGAGGTTCTCTGTGGGGAATTAGCTCGATCGAACAGTTCGGAAGGCGTCGAGTGTTAGAAGCGAGGATTTTAACGTATGTGGTTGTTCAACTACCGATCCCGTCAGATTATGGGATCACATCCAGGAACTGAAATTAGATTAGACCACCATATTTGCATTATAAACCCCAGGTGTTGCTCGTGTGTGTTGACCAGAGTTATATGCAAGGGGGGGGGTGTAGCCATCCTATTAGACAGGCATACTCAGACATGAGCGACAAGCCCTATTATAAATGACCCCGCAAATTAAAAGCGGAGATTTCTCGCTGAACACTCCTCTACTGTCCGGAAGACCAGTGAGGGTGGAAAGCGACCAAATCTTTTTACTAACGCCAACGCAGTATAGGTGATTAAAAGCAAAGAGTTCAGGCAGATCAATGATTAATCTCTTAGCACATATTACATATTAGGTGAGGACTAAATATACTATTCCGAGTAATTTTACTTGTCTTATACATGTCTTGAATTAATCAGATCAGCGTCACAAGAAATTCCGCGCTCATTAATACATACAAATTATGACCTGTAAAACAAATAATAGTCAGAGCATCGAATTATTTCCAAAGTCTTTCCCGAGTAAGAATAATCAATGTTTCATCAAGTGTCTGCTACGCCCAGGATGTTTCTGTTGTGCAGGCCAAAACATTTCCGCTATTGGCTGATCACTTGAAATAATCTATCAGTTTGTAACAGCTATCGACTGGATTTTGGAGACATTTTTGCGTTTGCTTCCGAATAACTGTAAACAGGAGGAAAATATTAAAGTAAAATAATCAATAGTATATATGTGAAAAATCGACTTAAAACACATGTTTCACAATTTCGTAATATTGCCTTATAGACTTGAGAAAAAAATCTGTCAAAATCAGCATTATTTTTTCACTTTCCTGTCAATCTCTATCTATAAAAGGCTGTGTGTGTGTGTAACGAATGCATGGCCAAAATTTTCGACGGATTTTCACCAAAATTTACATGTACATGCTCCAAGTTAGCGGGAAGGCCAAGACCGACTTTGCATTTCCCAACTCCCATCGACAGTGGAAATAATCGATTTTTTTCATACTTCTACGGCAGTTTTCATGTACTTTGCGGCCATTTTGTACTGGCCTGAGTGAGAGCTGCCACGAATAGGCAGGAAGATTTTATTAGCCAGCGTGAGAGCCAACAGCTGATTGAAACGAATGTTAACTAGCATGCAAAAAAAATCGATAGCTGCATTCGTCACAAGTGGGGAAAAATTTAAATCTGCATGGCACTTTACTCCAATTGGATTATTCGCTTGCTTTAACTCCACGTTGATTCTGATTCCGCAGAACTGGGTTGGGTGTGAAAAAATATTTAACATTTTTTTTTTCATTCGGTTTTTCCAGTTACGAGTCCTTTTTTAAAGCTGATCGTTTTGTGTTCATTTTGTTTAGTTCTTTTTTCGTAAGAGATTTAATGTTTAGTATAGAGCTTAGAAAAAAATTCGCAGTGTGAGATAGGCAAGAAGTAAGGTATTTAGCAACATCAGCATGGCAAAGGGCACTCCTTTAAAGGCAAGGAAGGGTAAAAAATATTTTAAGTCAAGTGATAGCGATTGCTGTATGAGTCGTAAGATTTTTGGATCAAGCACGGGCAACACCGGGCCATGCTGCTAGTCACACACAAATATTGAACTGATGTTTTTAGCAAATTTTACATAATGAAGAAAATAACAAGTGATAAATATCAATCATACTGACTTAATATTAAACAGTGAAAACTTTAGATTTCTAAAACGGAAAGTTTCTAAAACGCTAGTAAAGGAAGGATTAATCAACATTCATTTTCATACAAAGATATACATCGGAAAACCGAAAAGGCTGACAAGTCATTGGAAAATTATTGTTCAAATTTTCTGTCTATTAGAAGTATAATTAAAACCCAAGAAAAATAAATTAAACAGTTTTAACATAAGAATTGTTTAAACCAGCATAAATAAAGAATTCCAGCCACAACATATCTACCAATCTCTCTCTCTCTCTCTCTATATATATATATATATATATATATATGCATGCAGGGACATATTAAAAGACGATTCATAACAAAAAAGTCATAAAAAAGGCTGTCATGTTCGGTATTCATTGTTATATTTCGATATTTCAATTTTATGTAAGCCTCTGTTTATATGATTTTTTTTTTTTTGTTATGAATTGACTTTTTTGTACGTTTTAATTGTACTAATATATATATATATATATATATATATATATGTCATTTGCAGACAGTACTGTTTCGCTTTGTCGCAACTTCTCAGTGCGTCTAGATTTCCAAATGTCTCAAGCCAGAATTGAAACGCACACACATACGTGTGTATATATATATATATATATATATATATATATATATATATATATATATATATATATATAATAATAACAGTGAACGTTGGGATGACAGTATGAAAACATATGTAAGGAAGTTTTTCTGACGAAATAACGATTTTACTGTTGGATTTAATCTTCTTCCCTCGCATTTATTCTGAGAAAATTTCAAAATTATATTAGCTGAAATCCCTGAGGGGAGCGCCCTCTCGAGGCTGTTATACTCAGCGCCTGAGGCGTCCAATAACGGAAATGTAATACTCAGGGCTTGAGCAATTTTTCCAAGGTATTGCCATTAAACCCACTTTAATCTGACCTTGTCTCTCATTCGGTAGCGATGTGTTCGCTCTGAAAAAATACACACAATCTTATATGAAGGAATGAAGTTGGTGAGTAAGATCTATCCAAAAAAAGAGACCAAGCCTTCAGTTTCGGAGTAAAGTCTTGTAATGGGGATTAAAGAGAAAACCGGAAATATGCAATAATTAACCAGTCTGAGCAGAATAATAAAAAATCTGTATAAAATATTTAGAGAACATTTTCTAAAAATTATTTTATTTTCATCATTCCCCTCAAACAATGAAGTTTTAATTGTCATATTCTCGGACAGCTAAAAAAAAATCTTTTTACTGAATGATACAAATATCTTTAAAATAATTAATGAGTATTACATAATTTGCGAAACGCAATAATTCAAAAGATCATACAGCTATTAATGTAAACCAAATTTGGTAAAAAAGAAAAGTTATTGCACACCCTTCCACTAAAGTAAGCAGAATATGGCCGATCCAAAATAAAAAAAAGGACACTTATAATATATGTGAATAAAAACTGCTTCTTACATACTAGCATAAATGAACACAAAGATTTTTTCCCAATTCTTTGAATTTAGCTTTCTCATATCAAACGCTCCGGCGACCTTATCAATAGATACATAAATTCATGACTTGTTTTGATATTAAATTTATTGTACTTTGATGTCACCGTTTTGCTAGTTCAAATCCAGAGGATGCAAATTTTGCATGCACGTATTTCTTTTTCTCCTTTCGTTGCATCAAACACACACCAGTCCAATCATGCTGAAGCAGTCGCTTGACCTTTGCTCTCATATCAGTTCGGGGCTGTAGATCCATTCCATTGATCGCATTGTCGGAGCCTGAAGGTCGACTCCTCTGGACTGTTTAATTTTAATTTTAAAATTCTCAGATATTTTATTCTCTAAATCCCAGTCGATATGTGCTGAAGTCTTCTAGAGAAACATTTAATAAAACCAAAATGTGAAATCACACAACCCGGAGATAAAATGGCAATAATTTGCCAATGTTCTTACATTTTTTTTATAATTCTTATAGACACCAATTTAGATTATAAATCAATCGTTTCTGAGTGATATATCAGCATTTCTTATGATACCTAGAAATCAGTCCTTTTTTTTTTTTTTTTTTTTAAGCATTACGCCCCGAGCAAGGGGTGAAGCCACTAGGATGCAGTGGGGTGCAGAAGATTTGGATCGAGAGCAGATAGGAGTGATAGAGGAAAGGGTGAGGAGAGGGATAGTGGATAGAACAAGGTAACTGGAGATGTCGATTGACATTACATTTGAATAGTTTGAGATTATAGCTCTCAGGGAAACAGTAATAGAGAAGGGTATTCCACAGGCGAGAGGTGCAAGGTATGAAGCTATTGGGGTAGAAGAGACGGCTACATTTAAAAGTTTCTACAGTGAAAGGGTGAGAGCGGGATGCCAGCCTCGTAGGACGATTACATTCATGAACTCTGGGAACCAGTGAATGCAGCTCATCGGAGCAATTTCCATGAAAGTATTTGTAAAAAAGACAGAGAGAGGCGACGGCGCGTCTGTGAGAGAGCAACTGTAGACGAGATGCCAGTTTTTTCCTTGCGAATTAATATATTTCCGTTATGTAAACAATACTTTACTGATGTAAAATCTCAAAAACTGTTACCTGGTCTTGTGAGATAAACTAAATATCGAACATAAAACTGAATTTACTTAACAAGCATTAACATAAAATGCATAACCATTTCTTGGTATTACTTTAAATCGCACGGATAATCATCTAACTCTAAGCCTCTAGTCAATGTACACTAGTAAATATAATATCTAAAATATCGGAATAGTTTAATACTTATTTTCACATCTACTTGTTCTAAAACAATAAAGGATTTAATAAATACGAGACAAAGTAATAAAAAAAGCAATAACCTCAAACAGGAATTTCGAAAACAAGCAACAAAAAATGCCCAAGTAGCAAAACATCGACGAATATAAATAAAAAAATAAATTTAAAAACATGTATAATCTATATTTTAAGCAATTCACCAATCAAGGCGGGAGTACCACGAGCACGCAAGGGGTTACAGAGAGTGGAAGTGTAAAGAGGAGTGCTTGGGAAAAGGATAAAGAGAAGGACAGGGGGCAAGGTAGAGGCATCAGAAGATGTCGATTGACATTAAATTTGAATATTTGAAGATTATAGCTATCGGGAAGCAAATAGGAGGAAGGGTGTTCCACAGACGTGAAGCG
>CAHIKZ030000104.1:0-7500 GCA_903632075.3 Acanthosepion pharaonis | reverse complement strand
TTACAGGAAGATATTGGTTACTGGAGAAATGAATAATGGCTATTCTACAAAGTATTAAATGAAGATTATGTATTTTTGGTATTGTACGAATATTTTTTCACCCATTAAAATGGATAAAAGATTACATACATATATTTTTAGTTTCGCGCATGCGCGTTATTTGTTTGAGATTTTGTCGACTTCACAGTATAGTAGGATCAGTTGGGCACCGTTTGAGCGCCATGACGCAATACACTCCGCCAGATATTTGGAGACGGCATGCTGTACTGCTTGGCATTCGCGCCAGAAGCTCTAATGCTAACATTTCAGAGTGTTTGGGAGTCAATCTGAGGAGAGTGTAGAGTATTTAGAAAGAGTTGGATGAGTCTAATGTTGAGTACGATGGTGTATGGAGTGATCACACGTGATGCTGACGTTAAGCCCCCATTTATCTTTCCACAGGGCTTCAGATACAACGCGGAGGCCTACATCAAGTGCTTTGAGGAGGTAGTGGGGCCCTGGGTGAAGATAATGGCTACTGGAAGACCCTATGTCTAGCAACAGGATTCTACACAAGCAAGCGAACACAGTTATGGCTATCAGAAATTTCTGAGACCGCATCAGTCCTTACATCTGGCCCCTAGCTCCGCACACTGCAACCCCCTTGATTATTATGTATGGGGGGGTAGTTGAACGACAGACCAATAAAATCCTTTGTAACATCAAAGCTGAACTGAAGGCAAGGATTATGGCAGCATTCATCGACCGTCCAGAAGAAATGCAGGAGATTACAAACTCGTCGAGAGACCGTGTTTAATAACAATTTTGATTTCATCGAATAAATTTACTCTTTAATGTTTGAAGATATTTTTGTGCAATTTTGGTAAATATATGTTAAATTTAGATGCCAGTGTTATTTTTAATTTTGCCTAAATTAGAAAACAATTAATCCATTATATATATATATATATATATATATATATATTCTGTGGGCGTGTGTTTCATTAAAGACGACAGACAAGGTACTACGATTAAGCATTTTATTTAATTTTTGTTTTTTTCGAACAAATGTGTTTTTTTTTCCTGGACAGTTTATACACACTCAATGTAGAACCTTTCCAAATGTTCTGCGATTCCAAGCACATTCGGCTATACTTTCGTCATTATCAAGGGCGATTTTATTTCTACTTTTTAAATGGATGTATAGGTATAGTGTGTGTATCTAGAGCCATAGGGATGTTTTATTTTCCGAACACACTCAAAGAAAGAAATTCTTCATTCACTGAGATCGAAACATTTTTCAGGCAAACTCGTACTTTTATCAAATGTTTACAATCTCTGACGTTTCATTCTTGCCCGTGCCCCTCCGGAAAGCAATCATTAAAATAGAGACGTGATTTGAGATACAATTAAAAAAATAACTTGAAATTAGAGTTTTGACTCCACAAGAGTTGAATATTTTGTTCAATTTTCCAGAATGACATTTCAGAAAATTCTGAAAATACATTAGCATTGATTTTCGCGTCCCTGATGGAAAATAATTCGTTCGCATTTTAAGACTAATAAATCTTTCATCATCGAAAAAATTGATAGAGAAATCCTTTTGGCCAATTAATGTTTTAATTATAAATTTAGTTTATGAGATTAAATTCTTCTTTATTCAAATGAAAGTGTCTCAAAAGCCAAAGCCAAGAATATTTCAACGAATACTATCATTTCCAGCAAAAAATGTGAGAAATCATATTAACTGCTAAACGAGGCTGAGATATAGTTACATTTCTTAATTGAATCAAAGATCGGCGTATAAATCTTTTCTTAATCCAGGTTTTAGAATGATGTTGAAGGTATCTTCTTGACAGCTTTGGCAATTCAGCATCCTGTTATTCACATAGTCCTATTTGATTTTATTTTTTTTGCCTTATACACTCAGGCAAGTTTCGTAAATATAAAGTTACTAATGCCCCTGCGGGGAGTCACAGCAAGTAAGCTAAATGTGCAGGCTATGTCTCCTAATATCAATATTTGTAGATATATATCGTCGATAAGCAATACCTTTATTGTTGAAAATACAAACTGCTTATGACTGGTTATTTTGATGAGAATGCCAATTGCGATCATATATTATCGATACGTATGTGGTGTGGAGAAGTAGCATTATATAAACTTACACTCTTTCCTACCAAAGTGTCACTGTAAAGAGAACGAGTGAAAATTAAGAAGAATCTGACGGAGCGTGTATTTGTTAGTTGAAAGAGAAAAGGAGTGAATGGACGCATAATAAATGGAATGAGATAGATTGTAGACAGTAACATTTTTAAGACTCTGGTGTTCATATCCACCACCCACTTGCAAATTAGTGAATGTCGACTCTGTAAGGAAAAAAAAGCATAGAGGAGAGGAAGGAAAGCGCATGCGTGATGCAGTGTTTTTCTTTTCTTTTGTCCGAGATTGGCGATCGTCTCCAATCATTAGATGTCAGAAATTAATGATACATATATATATATATATATATATATATTGTGTGTGTGTGTGTTTAGGCAGCAATCCCTCTTTTATACATGTTTCGCTAAAGACGACAGACAAAGTAATGTGACTAAACGTTTTAGTTATTTTTTTCTTGTGCTCGAACAAGTGTTTTCTTTTCTGAACACAGTGTGTAAAAACCGTCCAAAATTTTTGCCTATCCGAAGGCTTTCGGCTATATCATCAAGGCCATTTTTTTTTTTTTTTAAACTATGTGAGTTTTTATGTGTGTGTCCGAAGTTATACGAATGTATTATTTTCCGAACACGGTCAGCACATTGTGGCCACGTTCATATTAAATGTTATTGATTGTCTGCTTTTCCTTTTTTATCATTTGGGCTTCTAATATTTTTAATATTTTCTCATATGTGATAAGGCTATTATACTTGTATTTTCTTCTAGTATATTTCACTTAAAGTCTTTTAGGTTTGCGTGGGTATTTAAATGTGTCATAATGGGTTTTATGGTCGGGTAGGTGTTGGATAAGGAACACTGTTACTTAAGGGGTATTTAAACATGTAATGAATGTTGGCTATTTGTAGCTTTGATTTTGCAGACGTGTTTTTATTTTTGTTAAGTTTAGCTGTTTTAAAGTTTTGTAATAGATAATTATTTGAATTTTCTTGCTATGATCGAGTGGGTTTGTGTATTTCTTTATTTTATATATATATATGAGAAAATTCATCTTGCTTATAGTAGACATTTTTGAGCTTTTGTATAAGGTGTTAATGTTCTTGTTCTCATCTGTATGTTTAGTTTTGCTATTATTTAATTTAGAAAGAAATAATCTGGTGATCGATGAGGTGGTTAGGAAAACCATTGTTACCTAGTGTCTGTTATACGCTATTGAGTTCTTTAAGAAAAAGTGGACGAGAGGATGACTTCTCGTTTGCTCTCTTTAGGGAAGTTTTTATAACTACTATTTTATATCTAAATAGGCATTCACGCTTAAAAATAATGTGGCAAGAGTTTTTGCTAGTGTTTTTTATACAATGAAATGGTGAATGTGTCATTACTGTACTCTATGAGAACGTCTGAGAATGGGAGTTTTTTTGATTAAGTTCATAGGTAAGGTTGAGAAAAAATATTTTTTAGAATGTGGTTTTGGGACTATCATTTTCGTGTTTGGTATTTCGCAAAAAATAAAAAAATATTGTTTACTTAGTGAACATATATTTTGGGCTTAATGACTTGTTGAAATATCATGTTTTCTACGTGGGACATATAGTAGTTAAAGAAACACGGATCAAGAGAGTTTCCCATACTAATGTCATTACTTTGGCTGCATGTGTTGCCATTATGGCCGTAGAAAGGGACTTGATTGTGCAGGCATGCAATAAGTTTTGGGGGATGTTGGTATTGATGGACGGAAGTGGAATGGAATTATTTGTATACACAAAATTAAGAATAATGTCGATAGTTTGACCAACGGTGGCGTTTGCAAATACATTTTTAATGTAGAATATATTATTTCTTCTCTTTTTCGGCCATTCGATTTCTTTTGAGTGTTTTTTACTTGCTGAAAATAATAATTAAGCAATAAATTCACAATAGAGACTAAACTACGCGTGACTCTTGAGAAATAATCTTTTTTCTTTTCTATTTTACTGTCAAAATTTAACCCTTAAATTGAAAAAAAGTAATTTATATTAGTATCTTCGCAAAGAAAACTCTCGTTATATTCACAATAAAGTGGACATTGTATAACCACATAAGATATGCAGATGACATGGTGTTGATAGCAAATATATAATGGAAACTACAAGAAATCTTACAGAAGGCAATCAGGGAAATCCATAAGTAAACACTAAATAGCAATTGCAAGAAGACAACATTGCCAGGAAAAAGAAAATCCCAACATACGAATTACAAATTGGAGATACTAAAATCAAATAAGTCAACAATTTTAATATCTGTGAATTGTTTTAACAGAAGGCGGGATGTACGACACTAAAATACGAAGGCAGATTACGAGAGCGAATGATGCCTTCTAAATGCTAAGCAAAGTTTGAAGAAACAGGAGAAATTAATTAGAAACAAAATAAAGAATACCGAACTGTCACTTAATGTCAACCCTCCTATATGGTAGTGAATACTAGACAATATCCTCACAGATGAAGAAGAAACTTGAAGCAATACATATGTGATTCTACAAAAAGATGCTGAGAGTACCATGGGCCGCATATGTGAGCAACACCAAAATTTTAGAATAAATAGAAACAAAAAAACTTATACTTAATATCAGGAAAAGGAAATTTCTATGGCACATAATGAGGAAAGAGGGTTTCGAAAATTTAATACTCACTGGGTACCTTTAAAGCAAAGGGAACAGGAAAAGCAACGAATAACCTCCCCACCTAACTTGTTTGTTTATTTAATGCCAACAAGATTTTTATTGCTTGTATTTCAAAAATGTATTACTGGTAATAATACGTTGCTGGTAATATTTTTCCGAAAATGTATTGCTGGTATTAAAACCTACTCTTACACTTCCATATTGGTGTGACTCTAGTTTCGGGGTTAACTATTTGCCCATAGCTGGAACCCTAACAGTTACTACCACTCCGAGTCAGTGTGGACCTAGGAACAACAGCAAATAAGATATGATTCCACGCTCCTCAAAACCTCCTGATCAGAGGCCTTGCATTTGGATGTATTTGTCATACCCGTATTCTGAAGCCCCAGCCGACAGGGCGGAACAAGCTTGTATAAATGGATGGTAGAACAGGGTTTAGGTGTCATAGCAAAACGACAAAATTTAATTATAGCTACAGAGGGCAGAGAAAGGGAAGCTGTGGAGAGACATATTCGCCAACATCCTGCAGTGACTTGGCACGCAGAAGAAGAAGAGTCAACCTGAATCCGAATATATGCTGTTCGTACTAATATCGTTGACAATGCTAGATTTATCGCAACATTTCAAATATTGCCTGCTACAAACTATCTCGGGTGTAGTTTTTAGTTACTATTGCAGGCGGTGATAATTCTGTTCGAAACTAATTACTGATTGGAAAAAATGAAAATAAAAAAAATAATCTAGTCACAAATATTCAACTCAAATCCTAAAGTAGTTTTCATCTATATGTGTTGCATGTTATTAAAATGTTGAGGTCGTTTCCACATTCTACGACTAGTAAATGAGCAGCATGAGCGGGAAATAAAGAAAGAAAAAAAAAACAAGATGAATGTCTAAGGAATCAAAAATGATCATAGAAACATTGAAGAAAGTCTGTTAATTAATGTCGTTCTAGACATTTTTTCTCGTCAGAATTGAGCCGACGCATTTGTAAGTTCAATATTCGTCGGTGCATCAAATATTACCACTACATCTGGTCTAGTGCCTCTGCTCTATATAGATATTCTTGACAAAATCCAAAGAAAAATCGTCAATGTTATTCGACCTGACCTGGCATCTCGGCTTCAGTCACTTTTCAACTGCTGTAACGAAGCTTCCTTGTGCCTTTGCTGTAAATATTTCACGTCAATCGCTGTGATGAGCTTTCCTCTTTGACCCGTCCACTACACATATTTAAGTGCAGCACTAGCTTGTCCACTAGGTCTCATGATTTCACTGGTGAAATTGTTAGATGTAACCGTAAGCCATATGCTCTTGGTTTCTTTTCCTGCACTTCTCGCTTGTGGAACTCACTTTTGGCTTCCAGCTTTCCTTTTCAGGCCTGATCTTCAAATATTCAAATGAAATATCAATCGTTATCTCCTGTCACTTTGAATCGTGTTGTTTTATTTTTCACACCGTTTCTTTCACGGTCAGTAACCCCTTGTATCCGAGTAGCTTTTATCACCTTGCATAGAGTGACATGCTTAAAAACAAATGCTATAAAAACAATGCTATTTTCTAAGTATATTCATGTGATAAGGCAGATTTATTTTTCTTCGTTTCGCTAGATTTTGTTTTAGATTCTTTACTGAGAATGAATACGGACAACGCATTAGCTGTTATATATAATCTTTATCTTCTATTGGATGCATTAACGAGGAAAGTTCAGCTCCTTTCAGGTGTCGTAGGATCACCTACGATCATATATCTCTAGTGTTCTTTCGATTAGGACTGGACACTTTTCTTCCATAAGTGAATACAATAATACAGAGAATCTTAATCATTTTTATCCCAAAAGAAATTCTATTTATCGTTATTACAGAAATTTGCGATTTTTTGGAACGATATATTTGGATTGTATGAGTATTCAACTTTTGTCGTTTAAGTTGACGGGAGATGTGTAGTAATTATCCTGTGGACTAATTAGCCTCGCAGCTAAATAATCTCAGCTAAGTTCACTCTCTCTGTGTCTATCTCTTGCTCTCTCTCTCCACACACACACACACACACACACACACGCACACACACGCACACACATATATATATATATATGTCATTCGCAGACAATACTGTTTCGCTGTATCACAGGTCCTCAGTGCGACTAGACATCCGAATACCTCAGGCCAGGATTGAAACCCAGCCGATTTGGTGTAAGTTTCTCCATGTATAATGTATCACGTCATTTGTCTACATTTGGATACGCATTGAGCAGAAATGAATGAATGAGAGAAAATCATGGAGAATTGTGTTTAAAAACAGTGCGTCGACCTTGCTAATCGGAAACGCTCCTCAGGTCCACAATCGGACAAGGCACGTTAGGCTATATGACGGTTCTGTATAGACAAGGAGTTTCAATTCCTGCCGGAGGACGCATATTTTTATGAGAATTCATTCAGGCCGGTAAATAGTGGTAATACGGTTTATTATAAAGGAGAGCATTTACTTAAATATTTGTATTGTATATAAAATAACGTATAAACATAAAAAATGTCTAAATAATTGTCGAATGTTGTCCATTTCAACATGCATATATATATATATATATATATATATATATATATATATATATGACTAATTGCTTAGTGAAAGCATCAGTTAGTGAGTAGTTAGCCAATCAGTTGACATCCGTCTTTCTTTTTGTTTCACTAACTCTCTACATC